>JAJOOS010008356.1:0-52644 GCA_029582725.1 Solanum chiquidenum
GGGTATTAAAAAAAGTTTGGGGGGGTAGGGAGGTGTAAAGGGGAGTTATGGGGGTGAAAGAGCCGTTGGTGGGGCCCAAAAGCCGTTGCCCAACGGCTATAATTAAATTATTAAAATTTAAAAAAAAAAAAAAAAAAAAAACCGGACCGGACCGGAACCGGGACGAACCGGGACCGGAACCGGTACAAACCGGACCGGGACTAACCGGTAAATTCCGGTTTCCGTCCCGTTACCCCTACCGGACCCGCTACGTTCTGGACTAAACCGGAACTAACCGGAACCGAGACGGAACCGGTAACGGACCGGGACGGACCGGAACCGGAACCGGCACCTCCTGGTTCCGTTGCCAGGCTTATCCTAGCCAATGAGGTGAAGTCTTTTTTCAGAGGTTGAACCCCAGACGAAGTTCCTTTGGATTCTACTGATGGTGTTGAAGGTTTTTGCCGACAACTGGTTGTATTACATGACATGGGAAGGGATACTTCCAGAGAGGCTTTGTCTAGTACAATTCTTCCTGTCATGTTAAGGAATTTGGTTTTCCATCCGTTGAGCTTAGCTTGCATATTGTCAATATTGAATTGGTAATTACCATAGACAAGTTTTGAGTGGAAGATGGGGAACCCAAAGTACCTCCCAAAGGAGCTACTCGTCCTGATGTTGAGCATGTTAGAGCATGTGGTTTTATTCTCAAGGGTGCAGTTGTTTGAGAAGATAACTTTAAATTTTGCAAGATTGAGCCTCTGACTAGAAGCCTTGAAGAAAGCAGAGAGAAGTATATCATGACCCAAAGTATACCCTAGATGTGACATGGCATATAAAACCCGACAGGTCCTACACAAGCCACTTGACATGCATACAACACAATAAAAGATACAATAAGAGAGTTTAAGCAAGACGTCTCATATCATAAAGGAGAGCTCGAACATAAATGCGGAATCATAACTTTGCCTTGACAAGCCATTCTAAACAACACATGAGTGGCTGGGACGTAACACATACACCACGTACAAAGTCTCAAGACTAAACAAATAAAAGCAATAAAAAGTCATCATGGCTTTTCCCTCGGAGTATGAGGACTCACCAATCCAATAACTATAAGCAATCCAAATCTAGCCACGAGTAGGAGGAGAAGCATCGGACCCTATATTTTAAGACAATATATGCACAAGTATGCATTATGAGGAAATATGCATAAACGTAGACATGATATCATAGTAAGATTAAACATGTAATACATGACCAAGTAGAACATTTGAAAGCTTAAAAGAAAATTCATTAAAATCATGAGACAAGGTCAAAGCACTAATAAAATACATCATGAAAGCTTTAAGGAAAATCATAGTTCTTTTGTGGGATATTAGCTTTAATTGACAATAGACCATGTGAGCTATAACATAGAATCCGGTGTAACTCTCATACCGAAAAGGGAGAGTTTACTTGCTAAGGTAGAGCTCCATATCATATCATTAATGCTATATGGATCTACTAGCTAGGTCATTTAAGATAACCCTACAGTGGCACGTAGTTTGAAACTAGAGATAGCTACTAGAGGCTACCCTATTTGAGCCTTCACCTCAAAGTCCTCTCGGTGCTACGTTAAATCCCAACGAAATAGATAAAATCAATTATCAAAGCATAACATTAAGAAGGACAATAATCATAATACCAATCCAAATCATAAAGTCGTATAAGAGTAGCTCCTTTATATATTATCTCATACATATGTGAGAAAACCTTTCACAATCATGATTTCATAAAATGTGAGAAAACCTTTCACAATTATTGATTCTTATCTCAAAAGCATCCTTAGTTCATAAAACATCATTTTCATAAGACATGCATAACTTTCATATATTATCATTCATAAGTTTCCTTCATAAATTCATAGTCATGATCAAGTATAATGTGTGGGTCATAATAAATCATGTAATTAAGTGAAATCATGCAGAATAAGATAGAATAACATCAATTGAATCATAGTCAAAATGACCCATGAAGATTGACATAAAACCCTAATCAAATTGGGTGAGAATTGAATTGGAGATTGAAGTTCTTTTGGGACCTAATGGATGAAGAGATATATTGGTTAATTCCCACCTAACTTGATAATCAAAGCCCAAAAAACAACGGAGATTGATGCCTTGAATCTTTTGAAACCCTAGTTTTTCACCTTGAAGCTTGAGAGAGAATTGAAGAAGAGGACTACAGAGAATTTGAGAGAATGGAAGAATTTAGGCTTAGTTTGTAAGAGTAAAAATGGTTATAGGGTAGTTATAGTCCAAAACGACGTAGTTTAGGGGTTAGGTGGGTAGGAAATGACCAAAACATCCCTAACTAAAAATTACAGAAGTGACCTACGGTTTTGACCTACGGTCCGTAGACCTTTCTATGACTCATACTCGTCAACTGTAGAATCACTTACTAGGGCCTAAAATCTTGGGCAATTTTTATGAGTTAGTCCTATGAATCGTCAACTGGTCTATGATACGTAGACCTTACCCGTAGTCCTCAACTTTAAATCCAAAATTTCACCAAGTCTGAATCAACTCTATGGTCACTTCCTACGACCCGTAGATCATCCTACAACCTGTCCTGGTCAATTGTTGACCCAACTTCAGATATTTGAATTTTTCAAATCTCAACTGAGTTTCTACAAATGACATCTATGACCCGTATATGCTTCTACGAATTGTGTCTCGTGGGTCGGAAGTAGTAGCCAAAACTGAAACCTTTCCTTTTTATTTTGACTTTTCAATTTTTGAGGTGTTACAATATTTTCTCCTTGGGGATATTTATCTTTGAATGAGACTCAAGCTAACATGAATATAGTAGGATAGAAACTACCAACCCCACGTGAACTCAAATCTCATCAAAATGCACATAAAGAAGGAGAAAAATTTATATGAAGTGTAAATTTCTATTAAAATAGACTAATCATTACTCTATATCCAAAGCATTTAACAAAAAATGTGATTGAAAATGTGGGGTCCATATTAGATGTCACATCATTAGGATAGACATGACATTTAGGAAAAGGTGCTTGGTTGTTTTGTCATTCAGAAGTAATAGTACTATAGTACTAATCACCTCTTATGCACGATGCAAATTTATATTTCGGACAAGGAATTGGTAAATAGTTATATTGTCTAGGATCGCGACAACATGTTTTTTCTCCTTAGGGTGTAAAGGGGCAAGAAGTTGAGTCATGACTATAAAGATTTGGGAACCTTTTTATTTTGTAAGTGTACATACGATTTACGAAGTTCATCCAATTCATATAGACCTTGATCAATTAATTCATGAGTTTTTATCGTGACTTCTTTCTGCCCGTAAAATGTTGATGAAATTGGGAACATGATGAATAACAATTGAAATGGCGATCATTCACGTGTACGTTATTTGTTATAGATGATACAATTTAAGAAATGTAGGATGAAAATGTAACAAAAAATGTACCGGTTAATGTATGTTTTACACAAACAAAAAATCAATAGTTAGAAAGAAGAACAACTCTTTTAAAACAGTTGAAATAGAACTTTGATTTTTTTTTTCTTGAAACAGAAAAAGGAAATTTCTTTTGGAGTAGAAGCGACCGTGGAATTGATGGATGAAAAATAGAGCTACTTATAGCTTGAAGAACCAAGTGTTACTTAATCTAAGAATATATTTTAAAAACTATTTTACTCTCCTTCCAAATCTAAGTGACACAAATTTTAGTTTTTGTCCCAAAGAGAATGCAATTTTTTTTTATATGTAGAAATAATTTAACTTTACATATGAAGTTCATCAAATTCATATAGAGCTTGATCAATGAATTCGGAAAAAATTATCGTGACTTCTCTTTGCCCCTCAAAATATTGACGAAATGTAGAAGGCGATGAATAGCAGTTAAAATGATGATCATTCATGTAAGCAGTTTGTTATAGTACATAGATGATAACAATTGAAGAAATGTAGGATGAAAATGCAACAAAAAAATGTACTTGTTAATGTATGAAGAAATGTAGGATAAAAATGCAACAAAAAATGTACTTGTTAATGTATGATTTTACAAAACAAAAAATCAACAGTTAGAAAGAAGAAAAAGCTCTATAGAACAACTAAAATTGAACTATGAATTTTTTTTCTTAAAATAATAAAATGCAATTTCTAGTGGAGTAGAAGTGACCGTGGAATTGATGGTTGAACAATGGAGTTATTGAAACGATTCGTTAGGCAGTTTCGAACAGTAGACCCTTTTCTTTCATAAAAGACTCTTTTGGTACATTCTAAATGGATATTTTGGACCATTTGTTAACTATCATTATTTAATTGATGGATAATATTGAATAATTTATTTAGTTGGTAATTAATGAGCCAAGTTCATAATTTATTTAATGTCCTTACCACTGAACCATGTTTATTAAAATAAACTATTGGAGTTTGTCACTTTTAGTACATAATTATTTTAGTTAGAAAAGAGGAGAGAAAAGGAATATAACATAAAGCTTCCGTAACCTTGAAGGAGGATGATGACTTCAGGTAAAAGTTTAAACACAACTTTAACCTCCCTGTATATGTATTAATGCTAGATTTCTGACACGAATCAACAACATATTGTTTGAATGGGTGGGGTGGGGTGGGGGGGCGGGGGGGCAGAAAAATAAAATTAATATTTTAGTTGAAAGATGAAATTGGAAAATTAGTTTCTGGGCAACATGGGTTTATTGAATACAGTGGGTTAAATTGTTATGTATTTGTATAAGTGATGATAGTAACATAATTGATGGATAATAATAATAATAATGATATCATTGGTTGGGTGAGTAATTGTATTATTAATCATTATAGTTAGATACGAATTGCGTTGGGTTCATGGTTTGCTGCCACTGATTTTGTAACCAATTTCAAACTTTTAATATTATTATTTTGTTCTCATATTATAAATTAAGTTTTGATATATTGAGATAGGTAATCAAATATTATGTGTATTATATTATTTGAATACCATTAAAGTTATGATAATTGGAGGAACTGAGACTTACCCTTAGGCTTTGATGTTTGCGTAATCAAGACACAACTTCCAATTCAAGTGTCTACGATCGTACAATAATAATATAACCCAACCGAATGGGTTGGGGTCGAGTCCCAAGGGAGCGATTTCTGAGAATTAAAGGTCTAGCGCGATTTTGCTCTAGTCAACCATAGTTAAAAACATTATCGAATAAAAACATCATAAGTTATAGGGTTTGACACAAGTGTCAATTATCAAATGGGGGGGGGGGGTGTAGCAATTAACAGCTAAAAACAGCGAAAATAAGAGGATACGAATTAGGAGACAGGGATTCTTGGGTTGTGATAGGAATATGGGATAAACTAGACAATTGGGTAAATGATATTGATAGAAAATCATTGAATATTTGTAATTAGGCTAGACTTTAGTGGGGTAAATTCTCTCTCGAGCAACTTACCCCAAATCAACTCGGTTTCTCTCGAACACCGAGTTGCCGCTTTAAGCACATCCTTCGCCTTAGCCCATTCACTCTCTCGAGCTGAATGTATGTGAGAAGGCTTAGGATTCACTCTCTCGAGCTAAACCCATGTCGACCCAATACCATCGGCTATCAATTTAGTAGTCTTGGTTTTCGAACCTCTCTCTCTCGAGCAAGCCAAAACCACGAAGATGAAATCGTATTTGCAACTACAATTCCATCAAGTTCAAACACAACCACTAAACGAAATCACAAATAAACAACAAATAGACTAACAATAAGTAATACCCAACAGTAAATTTAACCCATATTCACATAATCACACCCCAAGAATTGGGGTTTTAGCTAGACATGCTAAAGAGATAGAAATCAATACCAAAAGGTGTTACCATCAAATGGGTACGATAGAAAATGTCTTTAAACACGTCAAAGATGAAGATTCTCGAAGACCCACACCCAATTTCTTGGAGTTGAAACCCTTCAAATCTTCAAGTTCAAGAACAATGTCTCCCAAAACTTAGAACTTAGAAAAATAAAATGTTGTATCTGAAATTGCATACATGGATAAAAATTTAAACTAGTATTTATAGTTGTCTAAAAATGTGTTGCGAAGGATCACTCGGCGCAGTTAGTCGGGATTACCGATGCACTCGGCGATCCGCCATTTGGTCATCTCTATCGCCTTTTTGCTTTGGCCTTCAGCACTTCAAGCTCTGAATCATTAGGCGATATGGTATTGCATCGCGGAACCGTTCGACGACACGCCGACTGCTCCTTTTTATCGCCTAGTTGATTTCGTCCTTCAGGGCTTGTCTCAGGCTCCCTTTTCTTGGTTCTTTTTGTTGCCTTGTTCCTTTTTGCCAAATAACGTCCATACCCCGCCTTAAACTCTAAATACCTGAAACTTAAGCATTTACATCAGTTATTGAGACAAAATATGCATTTGAGGACACTAATTCTATTAAAAACAAGCCCTAAATGAGTCCAAATTGTTGACTCATCAACACCCCAACTTAAACTTTTGCTTGTCCTCGAGCAAACTCAAGTTCAACAGTTCAAAAAGGATGTCTCGAACAGTGTTACACAAGATTCAATCATGAATGCACACAACAAGACTCGATTCACTTATGCAAAGATCAATTGTGCTCTCAAAGATTCAAGTTGTGACTCACCATTATCAAAGAATCTCATGCTCACAATAATTTCTTAAAATGCAAGTTCAAGCTCAACCAAAGTGTTTGAATGCCCTCACAAAGAATGATTCCATATTCACACAATGGTTCGCAATTTAAAGCTTTGGAATCAAATGCAACGCTCACACTCACAAAGATGAACACAATGCATAATTTCACCCATAGGTTTACCCATATTTTCCAATTAACACTCGCTTCGGCTCACTCAAGATCAAAAAGGTCTTTTCAAGGCTTGTAATGGGGCTGAATGCAAAGGTATGATCATTTAGGCTCAGTGACTTTCATCCTCATGATATGTGGTGTGAACAACACTTCCTTCCTTTTCTTCATCATTCTCATTCGTGCTCACAAGTAGTCCCATCATTCACTTTCCATGGATAGTTGGGAGCTCCATTTTCTTTGTATTTTCACAACTTTATTCTTTTTCTTTTCCATTCTTTTTCTTTTTCTTCCTTTTTTTTTTTTGTATAGAGGGGTTCCATTTTTCTCAAAATCATGGGTAAGAAGGGGGCTTTCTTGTATTTCTTGATTTACCTTCTCTTTTCACCACACCCCCAACTTCATGAGGCTTAAGGGTAATGGATAAAGGAAGGTCATGTTTTCATCAAGTTTCTTCCAAAGAAGAGTAAGGTTCAAGGGGTGTTCAAAAGAGGTTCACACACTCACAAGGTAGGCCACAAAAGAGGTATATGTCAAATTGGTTCACACTCTTTAAAGTTGCCTAAGATAATCTCAAGAGTTCACATCACTTCAGTCAACCGGACCAACAAGGCAAATTCTAGGATTCATCATGCATAGTTCACGGTAACTCATCACAATAGGCATTGACACTACAATCAAACAAGACTCCACATTTTCGCTAGTGTGCAACGATCATCACAAGAGACTCGATTCGATAATAGGCTAGTCACAACGAGATGCAAAGAGTTCAGATATTGTTTATGCAACTTCATTTGGCCTCATCGTAGCCGTACATTCATGTTTGATTTATTGAGAGCACTATTCGAGTCATCGGTATTGATCGAAACCGATACTCAAATTGGCACAAAAACAGCCACATTTTACACACAAGAGGTGGCAAAAATTGCAATTTTTTTTGGAAGGGTCCAAATCATTTTGCAATTTAAAATACGAAGCCATAAGCTCAAACATCCACAGAAATGCAGGTATTAACATAAGTGATAGATCACAACCCAAATATATACAAAAAGTAGTCACAAAATTCACACACAAAAGGTGGGCCTCACCCCGCCACAAATAAAAACATTTGTCCTCAAATGCAAATACATAATATCCAGAATGTAGAATAAAGAAAGACAGAGAGGGAGGTAAAGAAAGGTCCTGTCTATGCAGTCGCTCCATCTGTCGAGCCTCACCCTAAGCCTGGGCATCAGTGCCCGGGGTCACCCCAGAAGGAACAACGGTGCCAGATTTACCACTGTCTGTTGAGTGTGAGTCCGCCAGAAAGACATGCACAACTCTGCAAAATCCTCAGGCCCATGAAGGGATATTAGGGTCTAGAGTAATGGTCTTCCTGGTAAACGTGGGCCTCTTGCCTTTGCCTTTCCCACTAGTTGTGGGCAGTTTCGTAGGTTTGCCCTTAGATGTGGTTGCATCCTCATTTATCACAATCCCTTTGGACTTCTCTTGGGTTGGTACTATCCTTTTAGTGGCTCTTGATTTAGTCATGTCTGCTAAATCTTGAAGAGGAGTTAGAAAATCTTAAACAAAGAGCTCAACAGAACATTTGCAAACAGACTCGCCAAAGCAGCCGACGAGTCACCAAAAGTCATAGTGCAAACAGGGTTCAAGGGTACAAACAAAAAGGCCGAACAAATTTAATTTCGGTGAGTCGCCAAGTATGTTCGGCGAACTCAGGCTTCTCGCCGAAAATTACAGAGCCTTCAACAAATGAAGCATGAAATTAAAGGTGATATAGGGACATTAGGCAAACCGCCGAGTGGTTCGGCGAGCTAGACTTAGCTCGCCAAACTGCTCAACGTGCCTATTTTCAACCCAACTTCTCGAATTCAACCCCGCAACCCCTGAAAACAAAATCAAAACATGCACTTGTTCAATCAAGGCAAGATTCATAACTCCTAAGCACAAACCCTTGAGATTTAATTCATTTTAGGGCATACAATTTTGGGGATTCAACAATCACCATCACTTCGACAAGATTATCAAATTAAATCAGGCGTCTAACAATCTAAACTTATCAGAGAGGCCCAACACACAACAACACAGTAATATCAATTGCAAATAAACACATTTTTTGATAAAATGAGCTAGGGGCATGGAAAACCAACATTTTGTGTCGATTACGAGAAGATTGAAATGCTAGGCGGCAATGTAGTCCAACTTCGAGTACAAATAAACACTAAAAATACTCTAAAGATGCAGAAAATATCAAAACTAGAGTGCGGGTGTGAGTTTGTGAAAGTAAAGAGTGAGGGAAAGAGGATGAATTAGAACTTTTTAAACCTTTGGCCTGCAAGACCATCCAGTTCTCGCCCATTCGACGACTATAGTCTCGCTCGCCGATCCACTTGGCGACACGCCGAGTGTTCATTACCTTGTCAATTTTTACAGGACCTTCAATCAAGGTGAGGTTCCAACCGGCGGTCTACATTGGGATCGCCGACATGGTCGGCGACTCAAAAATAATTTACTGGGCTCGCCTAGTTTTACAGACTCCAATATAAATTGGTTTTGAGTCTAACGGCGGTCTGGGTCGGGGTCGCCGACCTCTTCGGCGTTTTGCTGACTGGACCGATTGCTCGTCATCCTGCACTTTTTCAACACTTTCCACACTTTCACCTGCACGAACGACACACCATTATTTACCAAAATAAAAATAAAGCAATAAAGGGTTTTGGGTTGCCTCCCAAACAACGCCTTAGTTAACGTCGTGGCACGACGCAAGTCAACCATCATATCTCATTCTTGGGGTTTCCCATAGTGTCACTAGGCAATCCCCCTGGTTGTCGCGGATTCAAATGCGATGAAATCTGATCCACCTGGATTTCTAACTGCTTGATCGAGACGAAATGGGAGGTAGCAGTCTGGCTGAGGGTCGACACATCTTCTTTCACAATTTACGCTCATACTTCCTGTTTTCAACACAACCAAGCAAAACAAAACTAAAAGTAAAGTAAGTAAATTACGATTAACAAAAGCAAAATTAGTCTAAACCAAATATTCTCAAGTAACACCATTCTCCGGCAACGGTGCCATTTTGATGTTTGCGTAATCAAGACATAACTTCCAATTCAAGTGTCTACGGTCGTGCAATATTAATATAACCCAACCGAATAGGTTGGGGTCGAGTCCCAAGGGAGCGGTTTCTGAGAATTAAAGGTCAAGTGCAATTTTTATCTAGTCAACCATAGTTAAAAACATTATCGAGTAAAAACATCATAAGTTAAAGGGTTTGACACAAGTGTCAATTATCAAATGGGGAGTTTGTAGCAATTAACAACTAAAAACAACAAAAATAAGAGGATACAAATTAAGAGACGGGGATTCTTGGGTTGTCATAGGAATATGGGCTAAACTAGACAATTGGGTAAATGCTATTGATAGAAAATCATTGAATATTTGTAACTAGGCTAGACTTTAGTGGGGTAAATTCTCTCTCGAGCAACTTACCCCGAATCAACTCAATTTCTCTCAAACATCGAGTTGTCGCTTTAAGCATAACCTCCGCCTTAGCCCATTCACTCTCTCGAGATGAATGTGTGTGAGAAGGCCTAGGATTCACTCTCTCGAGCTGAACCCATGTCGACCCACTACCACCAGCTATCAATTTAGTAGTCTTGGTTTCCGAACCTCTCTCTCGAGCAAGCCAAAACCACGAAGATGAAATCGTATTTGCAACTACAATTCCATTAAGTTCAAACACAACCACTAAACGAAATCACAAATAAACAACAAATAGACTAACAATAAGTAATACCCAACAGTAAATTTAACCCATATTCACATAATCACACCCCAAGAATTGGGGTTTTAGCTAGACATGCTAAAGAGATAGAAATCAATACCAAAAGGTGTTACCATCAAATGGGTACGATAGAAAATGTTTTTAAACACGTCAAAGATGAAGATTCTCGAAGACCCACACCTAATTTCTTGGAGTTGAAACCCTTTAAATCTTCAAGCTCAAGAACAATGTCTCCCAAAACTTAAAACTTAGAAAAATAAAATGTTGTATCTGAAATTGCATACATGGATAAAACTTTAAACTAGTATTTATAGTTGTCTAAAAATGTGTTGCGAAGGATCACTCGGCGCAGTTAGTCGGGATCACCGATGCACTCGGCGATCCACCCTTTGGTCATCTCTATCGCCTTTTCACTTTGGCCTTCAGTACTTCAACCTCTGAATCATTAGGCGTTATGGTACTGCATCGCGGAACCATTCGGTGACACACCGACTGCTCCTTTTTATCACCTAGTTGATTTCATCATTCAGGGCATGGCATACTGGAACATTGGGCGAGATCAAGGCCATTCGGTGACTTGCCCAAGGGATTCGACGATCCTCAGGCTCCCTTTTCTTGGTTCTTTTTGTTGCCTTGTTCCTTTTTGCCAAATAGTGTCCATACCCTTCATCAAACTCCAAATACATGAAACTTAAGCATTTACATCAGTTATTGAGACAAAATATGCATTTGAGGACACTAATTCTATTAAAAACATGTCCTAAATGAGTCCAAATTGTGGACTCATCAGGTTTGAACTTTAGGAAATCGATTATAGATTTGGGTGAGTTTTTTATCTAGGCTAGACATATAGTAATATGAGTGTCTTTAGTCTCATTTAATTATAAATTATGCATACTTGATACATTGGAAACGTTCTGAAGCATTGAGGAAAGGAAAAACATTGGGGAATTAGCTTAATTGAGTTTGGTTCTTTGGTGGAGGTAGGCTATGACTTATTCAATATGATAGAGAGACTCTTAATAGTGATTGATAGTCATTGAGTTATGTCGTGAATTTTCTATGCACTTAATTATTGTGGTTTGGATGATTTACATGTTGTTGTGATTGGTCTGTAATCCCAAGACCGCGGAACCCATAATCTTAAACTTGCTCTATCAAAGTGATGTTTTTGAATAAATAAGGCTTGATGAAATATTGTTAATGAAGTGAAAAGTGATGATAAAGAATGATGAATTAACTATATTATTAGATCGGGTGCCATAAGTCGACATGATATATTTGGATGGGGTGCCATGAGACAACACAATATATTTGGATCGGGTGCCTTGAGACAGCACGATATATTTCGATCGGGTGCCATGAGCCGGCATGATATTATTGGATCGAGTGTCACATTCCGACACGGTAACATTAAGAGAAAACATATTAAAATAACTTAATATACTCAATCTCAAAGAACCCATTTCCCAAAAGAGCGTGGTATGGAGGTCTGAGTCCTTATGTGTGTTCTTGATATTGTTGACTAATTACGTACTTTCTTCATTATTGTTGTCACTTGTTCATGTTGCTTGTTGCTTTCCACATTCTAAGTGCTATAGTTGATTTCATGATTATTACTTTATGTATATTAGTTTCTATTTTGAGTCGGCGAAATGATATCTACTCAGTACATTTTTCCCTATATTGACCCCTTCTTGCATTATTTCTTCATTTTCCTTATGCAGAGTGCAAAAAGTTTATCAGCAACTTCGACTCGCCCTCAGCTCTAGCCAGCTTCCCGTACATCAGATTCCAGGGAGAGTATTCCTTCTAGCTTGTGTTGAATTTTCTCGGTCATGTCATGATGTCCTCTAGTTTTTGGATACAAACTATTTTATTTATTTATTATAATTTCTTTTATACTCTTAGACTTAGTATTTGGGGATTAGATGTTCTTTAGGTGATGACTTTCAGGTTTTGGAAATGATATTTAATAAATTCTAGTTGATTTGATTTCTTACTTTAATAATATTTTGAGTTTCCGCATTATTGTCGTATTTCATTAATTGAATAGCTATTATAAGTTGGGATTGCATCCGTTGGTTCACACACCTAGAAGGTTAAGTGTGGATGTCACTCATGAATTGTTTTGGATCATGATAAACTTGGTATCAGAGCTTTAAGTTCGGTGATCTCATCACACAAGGACAAGTTTAGTAGAGTCTTGCAGAATGGTACGAAGACGCCTTTACTTTTATTCGAGAGGCTATAGGACTTTCAGAAAACTTCATTTCTTCTTTCTTTTATGGTATTACTTGAATCCAATTGGTAACTAGGTAATACAAATTGTTATCTGACCTTTTTCACTCTATTTCACATATGGTCAAAACTAGAGTAACAAAAGTTGAAACACCAACACCAACAAGAGAGGATGCGTCCTTGGAAATAGACATGTTTGTCTGATTGTCTACAGGGCCTATAATGACTATTGACCAACATGATCTCTTTATTAAGTTCTGAAAGTTGAAACCTTCGGTTTGTAAGGGTACTGAATCTGAAGATGCTTATAATTTCCTTGTCATGAGTTGCTTCATAAGATGGATATAGTAGAGCGATTTAGTGTAGAGTTTATGACATACCAATTCTAGGGAGACACCAAAATGTGGTGGAGGTTTCATGTTGCGTGTCGACCAGCAAAGGCACTTCCTATTACTTGGGAAATATTTTCTAGCTTTTTCATAGAGAAGTCTATCCCCCCAGACTTTGAGGGATAGGAGGAGAGTCGAGTTCTTGAATATAAAGCAAGAGAAGATGTCTATTACAACCTATGAGGCCAAATATTGTGCTTTATACAGGTATGCTACTCAACAGCTTTAGTTCAAAAGAGAGGATTCACCGCTTTGTAAAGGGATTGAGGTTCGATTTGTAGATACCAACTTTTTAGGTGGCTGCTTCAGCACAATCTTTTCAGTAAGTGGTTGATTTTGTGATTGAGGTAGAAGGGGTGAAGCTAGATGACTTTCCCAAGGTGATAACATTCAAGAAGTTTCACAAAGGAGGCAAGTTTAGTGTTTCTACTCTTATTGGTGAGTCTGTGCTAGTTGAGAAGGTGTATAGTCTTGCCTTGTGACTTTTGTGGGGAGTAAAACTTGTGTAGATTTTATTATTCAAGAGATGGTTGACTTTGATTTAATTTTGGGTATGACTTGATTCTCTCCAAATTTTGCTATTTTAATTGCAATGCTATGACCCTAACCTTGGCCAAGCCTGGGAGAGATCCGCTAGTGTAGGAAGGTGACTATATTCCCACCCCAATCCGAATTATCTCTTTCTTCGTGTTAAGAGATTGGTGAGTAAGGGTTGTTCAAATTTCTTGACAAATCTTAGGGATGATACTTCTAAAGTGCCTTCAATTGAGTCTATTTTGATAATGCATGAGTTTATGGATGTTTTCCTACAGACCTGCCTGGTATGCCACTAGACAGGGATATCAATTTTTGTATTGACCTGGAGTTGGGGACTTGCCCCAGTTCCATTCCACCTTATAGAATGGCCCTGGTTGATTTGACGGAGTTGAAGACTCAACTTTAGGAGTTGTTACATAAATATTATTAGACTGATTGCCTCTCCTTGGGGTGCTCCAGTTTTAATGGTGAAGTAGGATGGTAGTTTTCGGACGTGCATAAACTACATGCAGCTGAATAAGCTGACTATTAAGAATAAGTACTCCATTCCTCCCATTGATGACTTGTTTAATCAACTATAGGGTGCTTATGTTTTCTTTAAAATTGATTTGAGGTTTGGTTATAATCAACTGAAAATGTGGGTAGTGGATGTGCCAAAGACTGCTTTTCGAACAAGGTATGGGCATTATGAATTCTTAGTAATGTCTTTTAGGTTTATGAATGCTCTTGTTGCTTTCATGAGCCTGATGACAAATTTTGTAAGTCATATCTGGATCTTTTTGCTATTGTATTTATTGAAAATATTTTGTTCTACTCAAAGAGTAGGAAAGAACATGAAGAGCATATAAGAATTGTATTAGGATTGTTAAGGGAGAAAGGCTTTATGCCAAATTATCCAAGTGTGAGTTCTGGATCAATTCAATGTCCTTTCTGGGGAACATGGTTTCTAAGGATGAAGTGATGGTGGATCCCCAGAAGATTGAAGCTGTGAAGATATGGGCAAGGCCCACTAATGTTTCATAGGTAAGGAGTTTTGTTAGTTTAGCTAGTTACTACCGTCAGTTCGTCAAGGGATTTTCTTCCATTGCTTCCCAACTGGCCAATTTGATCAAGTAGAATGTTCCATTTATATGGTTGGATAAGTGTGAAGAGAGTTTCTGGAACTCAAGACCTTGTTGACTACTACACCAATTCATTCCTTGCTTGTGGATGGTAAGAATTTCACTGTTTATTGTGCTGCATCTTATTATGGTTTTGGTGCAGTGCTAATGCATGAGAGGAATGTATTTTTCTATGCTTCAAGGCAACTAAAAATGCATGAACATAACTACCCGACCCATTATTTAGAGTTGCCTGCAATTGTATTTGAATTAAAGTAGTGGAGACATTATCTATATGGGGTCAAGTGTGAAGCGTGTACAGATCATCACAGTTCACATTATGTGTTCACTCAAAAAGACTTGAATTTGAGACAAAGGAGGTGGATGGAGTTGCTGAAAGACTATGATGTTACTATTTTGCATCACTCGGTAAAAGCTAATGTTGTAGCTGAAGCCCTGAGTAGAAAAACAAAGAGCATGAGGAGTTTAGCCCATTTGCAGGTTTCTAGATGCCCATTGGCTAGAGAGGTTCAAACTCTGGCTAATGACCTTATGAGGCTGGAAGTAACTGAGAAAAGAGGATTCTTGGCCTGCGTGGAGGCTAAATCTTCTTTTAAAATTAAAGGGAAAGCAATTGAATGATGAGAAGATGAGCCGAATTCGTGTTATGGCCTTACAGGGAAAGGCCAAATAGGCTATGATTGATGAGAAAGGCGTCTTAAGGATTAATGGGTGGGTATGTGTGCCCCGTGGTGATTATTTGACTCAGACTATTCTTGTAGAGACTCATCAAGATCCAAGATGTATCGTGATTTGAGACAACTTTATTGGTGGTGTAGAATGAAGTGTGACATCGCTGATTTTATTGTCCAATGTCCAAATTGTCACCAGTTAAAGTATGAGCACCAAAGGCCTAGAGGGACAGTTCAGAGAATGGTCATTCCTAAATGAAAGTGGGAAATGATTGAAATGGACTTTGTGGTTTGTCTTCCAAAGACATTGGGTAAGTTTGATTCGATATGGGTGATTGTTTATAGGTTGACTTAGTATGTGCATTTTATTTCGCTCAATGTGACATATAATGCAAAGAAGTTATCCAAACTCTATATCCGTGAGATTATTCAATTGCATGGAGTTCCAATTTCCATCATATCGGATAGAGGTATGCAATTTACTTCTAAATTTGAAGGACCTTATAGGCTGAGTTAGGTACTAGATTGGATCTTAGTACCGCATTTCACCCTTAGACCGATGGGCAGTCTGAGCGAATAATTCAAGCGCTGGAGGATATGCATCGTGCGTGTGTGATATATTTTGGTGGTCATTGGGATCAGTTCTTACCCTTGGCTGAGTTTTTGTACAACAATAACTATCACTTGAGTAATGATATGGCCCTATTTGAGGCATTGTATGGGAGGAGATGTAGGTCTCCCATTGGGTGGTTTGATGTATTTGAGGTGAGACCTTGGGCTACTGGTCTACTGAGGGAATCGTTAAGAAGGTGAAATTTATTCAATATAAGCTTCTAGCAGCTCAAAGCAGGCAGAAAGAGTATGCATATCAGAAGGTCATGGACTTGGAGTTTATGGAGGGAGAGCAAGTGTTGCTTAAGGTTTCACCCATTAAGGATGTGATGAGGTTTGGTAAGTGAGGTAAGCTTCATCCAAGGTATATTCGGTCGTTTGGAGTTTTTAGGCATATGGGAGAGGCGATATTGTTGACTAATTACGTACTTGCTCCATTGCTGTTGTCACTTGTTCATGTTGCTTGTTGTTTTCCATCTGCAAAGTGTTAAAACTGATTTCATGATTATTACTTTATGTATACCAATTTCTATTTTGAGTCAACAGATGACATCTACTCAGTACATGTTGCCCTGTATTGACCCCTACTTGCATTATTTATTCATTTTCCTTTTGTGGAGTGCAGTAAGTGTACCAACAACATCGACTCTCACTCAGGTCTAGCCAGTCTCCAGTACATTAGATTCCAGGGTGAGTTATTCCTTCTAGCTCGTGTTGGATTCTCTAGGTCATGTCATGATGTCCTTAGTTTTTGGACACAAACTTTTTTAATCATTTATAATGGTTTCTTTGATACTCTCAAACTTAGTATTTGGGGATTAGATGTCCTTGATGTGATGACTTCAAGTTTTTGGGAATGATATTTAATAGACTCTAGTTGATTTGATTTCTTACTTTTATAAGAGTTTGAGTTTCCGCATTATTGTTGTATTTCATAAGTTGAATAACTAATATATAAGTTGGGATTACATCCATTGGTTCGCCCACCTAGAAGGTTAAGTGTGGGTGTCTCCCATGACTTGTTTTGGGTCGTGACAGTTTTTGATAGCTTGAAGAACCAAGTGGTACTTACTTTAAGAATATATTTTGTTTAACTTTTTTACTCTCTGTCTAAATAAGTGACACATGTTTTATTTTTTCTCCCAAAGTGAATATCATCTTTTTTTTATACGTAGAAACAATTTAATTATACATACAAAGTTCATCTCATTCGTATAGAACTTGATCGATGAATTCGTAAAAAAATTGTTGTGACTTCTCTTTCCCCCCTAAGATGTTGACGAAATGGAGAAGTGATGAATAGTAGTTGAAATAACGATCATTCATGTAAGCCATTTGTTATAGTATATTGATGATAATAATTCAAGAAATGTAGGATAACAATGCAAAAAAAAAATTGTACTTGTTAATGTATGAGTTTACAAAAACAATGAATCAACTTAGAAATAAGAAAAAAGCTCTTTAGAACAGCTGAAATAGAACTTTGAATTTTTTTCTTGAAACAATAAAAATCAATTTCTAATGGAGTAGAAGTGACCGTGAAATTGGTGGATGAACAATGGAGTTATTTATAGCTTGAAGAATCAAGTGTTACTTACTCTAAGAATGTATTTTTATTTAACTATTTTACTCTCCTTTCGAATTTAAGTGACACACATTTTTTTTTTTTTATCTCAAAGAGAACGTCAAAAAATAATTTATACGTAGAAATAGTTTAACTTTAAAATTCTATTTTTACCATTAATGAGATTATTTGTTAGTAATATAAATGCCCTATGACTTGTTTTAGTTTATCACTACTAAAAAAGAAACAATTTTCGACAAGCAAATTTCTGATAAATACCGTCGGAAATTAACTTTCTTCTAGTAGTACACCAGTTTTAATTCTTTTTGTATAAAAACTATCTATAGATTCAAATACTGACAGAGTTTGAGGCTATTGTTGTCGAATATAGAACCTGATGATCTCGACATAAATAAGTAATGAGGATGTTGACCATAAATCTTGTATTGTGTACATATTGTTATACTCATATTATTGCTATTGCTATTTTTGGGTGCATAAGTAGATCCGAGTACCAACGAAGTCTGTGTCAATCGTTAAGTTTGAGATTGTTTATTAGAAGACTTTCTGGTGAGCTGTCTAGCTGATCCGCAACACCAATTTCCTTACTTTACGTTTATATTTTGTCTAACATATTTCAGATAGTGTATTACCATTATCAGGCTAGTATAGAAATTTTGTTAGTTCTGTACCCGCGATTTTCAGATTTTAGGAGTATATTTTATTACTTTCGCACTTATGTTATGAGATATCTTTGAGACTTTGCTTATGTTTCGATACTTCTTTATTTTTCTCTAAATTGCTAAAAATGAAATTAGACTGCTTTAGAATTCGCTTACCGAGTTTACCTTTTGATTAAATTATGTGAGTTTAACCTTATGATGAGAAAATTGAAGGTCTTCTGTTGGGGACACGTGTCCCAAAATTATGATGAAAAAAATTGTTAACTAAAATAAGCAACCAAAGAGACTAAAAAGGAGAAAGTTTTAAAATAAAGGAACAATGGAAATTAAGCTTCATGAATTTATATTACATTAACTGAACAATAACTGAAATTTCATGAAACAATAAAACTCAATTTCTAGTGGAGTAGAAGTGACCGTGAAATTGGTGGATGAACAGTGAATTTATTTATAGCTTGAAGAATCGAGTGTTACTTACTCTAAGAATGTATGTTTATTTAACTGTTTTACTCTCTTTTCGAATTTAAGTGACACACATTTTATTTTTTATCTCAAAAGAACGTCAAAAAATAATTTATATGTTGAAATAGTTTAACTTTAAAATTATAGTTTTACCATTAATGAGATTATTTTTTAGTAATATAAATGTCCTATGACTTGTTTTAGTTTATCACTACTGAAACATAAACAATTTTCGACAAGCAAATTTCTGATGGATATCGTCGCAAATTAACTTTCTTCTAGTAGTACACCATTTTTTTAAAAAAAAAAACTCTCTATAGATTCAAATACTAATGGAGTTTGATGCTATTATCGTAGATAATAGAACCTGATGATTTCGACATAAATGAATAATGAGGATGTTGACCATATATCGTGTATTGGGCACATATTGTTATACTCATATTATTGCTATTGCTATTTTTGGGTGCATATGTAGATCCGAGTAACAACGAAGTCTGAGCCAATCGTTAAGTTTAAGGTTGTTTATTAGAAGACTTTCTGATGAGCTGTTTAGCTGATCCGCAACACCAATTTCCTTGCTTTACGTTTATATTTCGTCTAACATATTTTATATAGTTTATTACCATTATCAGGCTAGTATATAATTTTTTTTAGTTCTGTACTCAAGATTTTCAAATTTTAGAAGTATATTTTGTTACTTCCACACTTATGTTATGAGATATCTTTGAGACTTTGCTTATGTTTCGATACTTCTTTATTTTTCTCTAAATTGCTAAAAATGAAATTAGACTGCTTTAGAATTCGCTTACCGAGTTTACCTTTTGATTAAATTATGTGAGTTTAACCTTATGATGAGAAAATTGAAGGTCTTCTGTTGGGGACACGTGTCCCAAAATTATGATGAAAAAAATTGTTAACTAAAATAAGCAACCAAAGAGACTAAAAAGGAGAAAGTTTTAAAATAAAGGAACAATGGAAATTAAGCTTCATGAATTTATATTACATTAACTGAACAATAACTGAAATTTCATGAAACAATAAAACTCAATTTCTAGTGGAGTAGAAGTGACCGTGAAATTGGTGGATGAACAGTGAATTTATTTATTGCTTGAAGAATCGAGTGTTACTTACTCTAAGAATGTATGTTTATTTAACTGTTTTACTCTCTTTTCGAATTTAAGTGACACACATTTTATTTTTTATCTCAAAGAGAACGTCAAAAACTAATTTATACGTAGAAATAGTTTAACTTTAAAATTCTATTTTTACCATTAATGAGATTATTTGTTAGTAATATAAATGCTCTATGACTTGTTTTAGTTTATCACTATTGGAAAAAAACAATTTTTGACGAGCAAATTTCTGATGGATTCTGTCAGAAATTAACTTTCTTCTAGTAGTACACTAGTTTTTTTAAAAAAAAACTCTCTATAGATTCAAATATTGATGGAGTTTATTGTTGTCGATAATAGAACCTGATGATCTCTACATAAATGAATAATGAGGATGTTGACCATAAATCTTGTATTGGGTACATATTGTTATACTCGTATTATTGCTATTGCTATATTTGGGTGCATATGTAGATCCGAGTACCAATGAAGTCTGAGCCAATCGTTAAGTTTGAGGTTGTTTATTAGAAGACTTTCTGATAAGCTCTCCAGCTGATCCGCAACACCAATTTTCTTACTTTACGTTTATATATCGTCTAACATATTTCAGATATTGTATTACCATTATTAGGCTAGTATAGAAATTTTGTTAGTTCTGTACTCGCGATTTTTTCAGATTTTAGGAGTATATTTTGTTACTTCAACACTTATGTAATGAGATATCTTTGAGACTTTGCTTATGTTTCGATACTTCTTTATTTTTCTCTAAATTGCTAAAAATTAAATTAGACTGCTTTAGAATTCGCTTACCGAGTTTACCTTTTGATTAAATTGTGGGAGTTTAACCTTATGATGAGAAAACTGAAGGTCTTTTGTTGGGGACACGTGTCCCAAAATTATGATGAAAAAAATTATTAACTAAAATAAGCAATCGAAGAGACTAAAAAGGAGAAACTTTTAAAATAAAGGAGAAATGGAAATTAAGTTTCATCAATTTATATTACATTAACTGCACTATATTTGGATATCTAAAACACAGAATCGCAAAAACTCTATGGAACAAATAGCAGTTATCTTTTTTTTATGCACGACGTAAATTTGTATCCAAGACAAGATATTGGTAAGTCGTTATATTATCTTGGGTCATGGTGACATATTTTTTCCCCTTGGTGTATAAAGGGGCTCTAGTCGTGAACACGAAGGTTTGTACTTTTTAATCAATTTTGTATGCATATATATATATATATATATAATAATCATCTTACTCATGTAGAGCTTAATGAATGAATTCACCAAAATTATTATAACTTATCTCTTCCCCCCCCCCCCGCCCCGCAACCGTTGAGGATATGGGAAGACAATGAATAATAGTTGAAATCACGATAGTTCATGTAGGCCATTTGTTAGTATATAGTGATGATATAATTGAACGAATATAGGATAAAAATTCAAGAAAATGTATTTGTAAAGGTATGATGCAGAAACAAAAAAATCAATTGTTAGAAAGAAGTAGAAAGCTCTTGAGAACATTTGAAATAGAACTTTAGAATTTTTTTCTTGAAACAAAAGAAAGGAATTTCTAATAGAGTATGACTGACAGTGGAATTGATGGATGAACAATAGAGTTATTTGTAGCTTGAAGAGTCAAGTATTACTTATCTAAGAATATATTTTTGTTTAACTATTATTCTCTCCTCTCTAACACACCCAACACTCTCAACAAAGTATCCTGAAACAAAGGAGTTGTAAACTCAGGAGGAACCTGGTCCTCTCCAACCCCATCATGTGGCTTAGGGGAGACCTCTCTAGCTTGGCCTCTATCTTATGCCGCTCCACAGGCATGACCTCTAACTGGTGCTACTCCACGAGTACGACCTCTAGCTCGAATCCTACCTCTACCTCTAGTTGGGGTCTCGGGGACTGCCTCTCCCTACCACTGGAAATAAAAGCTTTGTTCCTCGCCATCTGCCAAAGAACATGTGACAACTCCAGTACTAACGAAGGTAAATACACACGAAAATAATGAATGAATAAAAGGAAGTTTCCTAACAGCCTTCATAGCCTCACAAAGATAAGTACAAACGTCTATGTATTGATCCTCGAGACTCTACTTAGACTTGGCTTGTACACACGTGAGACCTATGAACCTGGGGCTCTGATACCATTTGTCATGACCCAAAAATGAACGTGATGTCACTCATCTAATCCCTCAAAAATAAGTCAACCTAAAACCCAACAATACTAAAGAAATGCAGAAATAATCTAATAAGAACATAAGAGCAGAAAATTGAGTCATTCTCAAATACCCCCAAAACCTGATTGTCACGTGTACAAGTCACTAGTATAATAATGCGAAATTTGAAAGATAAATACAAGTCTCAAAGTATTTTATTCTAGCATAGATTAATTAAGAACATAAATAAGGAACAAGAGGGCCTACCAGGATGACAAATAGTTACCTCTCAAGTGTCCATAGAATAACCTCAAACGTTGATAGAGAAGAGCAATCACACAAATCCGGACTCGAAACCTACACAAGTGTAGAAGCTATGAGTAAGTATCAAACAACATGGTACTCAACAAGAAACCCACTAAAACATGATAAAACTAGCTAAAACACAAAAACACCTTTCATCCCAACTGAACCAGCACAACTGCAACCTACTTACTTATAACGACCCTCTAGTCGTTTTAGGAACTTTACCTATTTTTCTGAGTTTAACCCCTAGTAGTAGCCTTTATAACTAATTTATGACGTTGGGAAATGAATGATATAATTTTCAGATTAAATAAAGGATTATTAATAAGGAGAAATTAAGTTTTTTTTTATTATTAAATAAAGAGAAAAAGTGGGAAAAAGCCCAAAAATAAAAGTCAGCAACGCTGACCAGCGAAAACAAAAAGAGAACGCGGAAACAGAGGAGAAAAACACAGATGGAAAAGAGAAAAGAAAGGGAGAAAAAAAGGGATTTTTTTGGGGGGATTTTCATCACAAAGTGTTAAGGTAATTATTCTCGTCCTTTCCATTGAATTTCCATGTGATTATGAGCAGATTTTTAGGGTAGAAACGTGTGAATTTATGCTGAATTAAGAAAATATAAACCTAGGGTTCTTAGAACAAAATCCTGATTTGGAAGTCGAATAACGATCCATTTTAGCTGAAATTTTGCATGCGAGTTTATTTTATTATGGGTGAAAATAATCTGGAAAAAAAAATAGATTTGGATTAGAGGGCTCGGGGTGATATTTTTGACTTGATTTTTGAGCCAAAATTAAATATAGCCATATGGGTATCATTAGATTCATATTCTTATGAAGATTATATATTCGAATAGATTTTGATCATTTAGGAGCGTTACGGAAGAGTAAGTTTATAATTTGACACTTGAGCTTCGGTTTGAGGTAAGTAGAGATTTCTTACTTCTTTGAAGTGTTAGTTTTAATGTATTAAATAAATATAGGGATAATGGGTAATGAGGAGTTCCCGTATAAATTATATAACGAGCATTTATGTAGGTACCAATGTCATAATATGGAGAAATTTACAAGAAATTGATTATTGATTGATAGCACCATAAGTTGATAGTACCAATTTTTGACAAGTGCATTGCATTGCATTACACTTCATCTACATTGCATTCTATATTAAATGACATTGAGTCATTGAGATGACTTTGGTACTGATTTGACTTGATACATTTGAGATATTATGCGATATTGTTGGTGGTGTAATTGATCTTATTTTGGGAAAATACATGCTCTAATTATTATATTGAGATGAGTTATTTTATGACTAAGTTATACTTATTGAGAAAGAAACTTTTAGGGTATATATCGTTATCGCTTCTAGGAAGAATTAGAAATAAAAGCTTGTTAAGTACACGTGTTTTTTGTACTCACTCTATACTTGATGGACCTTTTTGCGTGCAGAACTAAGCAAAGTACTAACGGTGCTTGATTTGTTGGTGGGAGCGAGATTGTTGATTGTTGGAATTCAGGGTGAGTTGTTTTCTCTTCAGCAGTACTGGATTCTTGAGATTCTTTTACTTCATGTCCTATTTCCTTCTGGACAATTATTTTAGTTTTCAGACTTATTTTGTATTCGTAGATGCTCTTGTAAATTGTGACTTTCCAATGGTTTGAAGAGTGTGAGGCAAGCTTCCAAAAGCTTATGACATTGTTGACTTCAGACCCTATCTTGACTTTACTGGTGGAAGGTGAAGGTTCCACCATATATTCTGATGTTTCGTGGGTTGGTCTTTAGTGTGTATTGATGTAGAAAGATAAGGTGATAGCGTATGCTTCGAGACAGTTAAAGGATCATGAGAAGAAATATCCTACTCATGACTTAGAGTTGGCAACAATAGTTTCTGCTTTAAATTTTTGGAGGCATTACTTATATGGAGTGCATTGTGAGGTGTGCGTAGATCATCATAATCTTTAATATATTTTCAATCAGAGAGATCTGAATTTGAGGCAGAGGAGATGGTTGGAATTGCTTAAGGATTATGATATCACTATCTTATATCACCCAGGAAAGGCGAATGTGGTAGCAGATGCGTTGAGCCGAAAGTCAGTTCGTATGGGTAGCTTGTATGTGTTGCGAGTGGAGGAGCATCCTTTTGCCTTAGATGTTCAGTCCTTGGCTAATAGGTTTGTGAGACTTGATATTTCAAAGCCGGGTAAAGTTATTGCTCATATTGAGGCACACTCTCTTCTGTTGGATCAGATCAAGGTTAGACGCTTCAAAGATGAAAAATTGAAGATAATTCATGACAAGGTATTAGAGGTTGAAACCAAGGAAGCAATTTCTGATTCACATGGTGTTTTAAGAATAAAGGGTCGTATTTTTGTCCCAAGAGTTGGTGATTTGACCAGGTTGATTATGGAAGAGGCTCATAGTTCTAGATATTCTATTCATCCTGGAGCAGCGAAAATGTATCATGATCTAAAGCAATATTATTAGTGGTGCCGACTGAAGAGAGATATTGTAGAGTATGTATCTCGTTGTTTGAACTGCCAACAAGTGAAATATGAACACCAAAGACCAGGTGGTATGTCTCAGAGGATGCCTATACCTGAGTAGAAGTGGGGGTGGATTGCCATGGATTTTGTGGTAGGACTACCTTAGACTTTGAGGAAATTCGATGTTAATTGGGTCATTGTGGATAGATTGACCAAATCAACTCATTTTGTTCCAGTTCAAACTTCATTTAATGCGTAGAGGTTGTCTAGAATTTACATCCAGGAAATAGTGCGTTTACATGGTGTGCCAATTTCTATCATTTCATATCAAGGTACTCAGTTCACATCTACTTTTTGGAAGTCTATGCAAAAGGAGTTAGGTACTAGAGTAGAGCTTAGCACAGCGTTTCACCCACATATAGATGGACAGTCCGAGCGGACTATTCATGTGTTGGAGGATATGTTACGGGCTTGTGTGATTGATTTTGGTGGTCATTGGGACCAATTCTTATCGTTGGTGGAGTTTGCGTATAACAATAGTTATCATTCCAGTATCCAGATGGCTCCATTTGAGGCCTTGTATGGTAGAAGATGTCGTTCTCCAGTGGGTTGGTTTGATGTATTCGAGGTCAGACCTTGGGGTACAGATTTGTTGAGGTATTCTTTAGATAAGGTCAAGTTGATTCGAGATAGGCTTCTCACAGCCCAGAGTAGGCAAAAGAGTTATGCGGATCAAAAGCTTCGTGATTTGGAGTTCATGATTGGAGAGAAGGTTTTGTTGAAAATATCACCCATGAAGGGTGTTATGAGGTTTAGGAAATAAGATTGAGTTTCATTGGTCCATTTGACGTACTCCGATGTATTGGGGAGGTTGCTTATGAGTTGGCTATGCCCCAAGACTTATCATGTGTTCATTTAGTTTTCCACGTCTCGATGTTAAAGAAATATCGTGGAAATGGTTCTAATGTGATTAAATGGGACTCAGTGCAGCTGGACAAAAAATTGACATTTGAGGAAGAGCCTATAGCTATTCTGGATATGCAGATGAGGAAATTGGGATCCAAGGAGATTGCATCTGTGAAGGTGCAGTGGAGACATCGTCCAGTGGAGGAATCTCTGTGGGAGGTTGAGTCCGATATGAATAAAAGATACCCTAAGCTTTTTGACAGTCAAGGTACTTTCTTTCTCATTACGTTCGAGGACAAACGTGTGTTTTAGTGGTGGATGATGTAACGACCCTCTTAGTCGGTTTATGAAATTTACCTATTTTTCTGAATTTAACCCATAGTAGTAACCTTTATAAATAATTTATGATTTGGGGGAATGAATGATATACTTTTCAGATTAAATAATGGATTATTTTATTACTAATAATAAAGAGGAAAAAATAAGGAGAAATTAAGTTTTTTTAATTATATAAAAAAAAAGTGGGCAAAAGCCCAAAATAAAAGTCAGCAACGCTGACCAACGAAAACAAAAAGAGAACGCAGAAACAAAGGAGAAAAACACAGATAGAGAAAAGAAAAGAAAGGGAGAAAAAAAGAAGGGAAAAGGGAATAAAAAATTGGGATTTTCATCACAAAATGTTAAGGTAATGATTTTCTTCCTTTCCATTGAATTTCCATGTGATTATGAACATATTTTTAGAGGAGAAACATGTAGAATTTATGCTGAATTAAGAAAATATAGACCTAGGGTTCTTAGAATAAAATCTTGATTTGGGGGTCGAATAACGATCTGTTTTAGCTAATATTTCGCATGCGAGTTTATTTTATTATGGGTGAACATAATTTGAAAGAAAATTCCAGATTTTTATTAGGGGGTTCAGGGTGATATTTTTATCAATTTTTAAGCCAAAATTAAATATAGAAATATGGGTATCATTAGATTCATATTTTTATGAAGATTATATATTTGAACAGATTTTGATCATTTGGGAGCATTACAGAAGGGCAAGTTTGTAATTTGACACTTGAGCATCGGTTTGAGGAAAGAAGAGATTTCTTACTTCTTTGAAGTGTTAGGTTAAATGTATTAAATAAATTAGGGATAATGGGTAATGAGGGGTTCCCGTATAAATGTGATAACGATCATTTATGCGGGTATCAATGTCATAATATGGAGAAATTTACAAGAAATTGATTATTGGTTGATAGTACCATAAGTTGAGATGTGATTAAATTGTTGAGACTTAGGGATTATGTAAATTTTATTGTGATTGATGACCCCTAGTTGTAGGGTCGATTGATGAATCCATATTATACATTTCTTCATACATATTCATACCACTCTTATTGTTGCATGATAATTATTGGTGGATATTGTTCATTGAATTATTTATGAGATTTATATATTTATTATGTCGATGGGAAATGGTTCCGGCAAGTGACATCATGCAAAGATGATGGGAAATAGTTCCGGCGAGGGGTATTATGCCGATGGAAAATGGTTTCGGCGTGTATATGGACCTCATGAGTCTTTCATGGATTCCAACTATCTGATAGAGTAAGCGGGTATATACCGAGTGTTAGGACAGTGCATTGCATTGCATTACACTTCATCTACATTGCCTTTTATATCAAATGACATTGAGTTATTGAGATGACTGTGGTACTGATTTGACTTGATACATTTGAGATACTGTGTGATATTGTTGGTGGTGTAATTGATCTTATTTTTGGAAAATACATGTTCTAATTATTATATTGAGATGATTTATTTTATGACTTAGTTATACATATTGAGAAAGAAACTATTAGGGTATATCTCGTTATCGCTTCTAGGAAGGTTTAGAAATCAAAGCTTGTTGAGTACATGTGTTTCCCATACTCACTCTATACTTGTTGCACCCTTTTTGCGTGTAGGAACTGAGCAACGTACTAACGGTGCTTGATTTGTTGGTGGGAGCGTGATTGTTGATTGTTGGAATTTAGGGTGAGCTGCTTTCTCTTCAGCAAAACTGGATTCTACAGACTCTTTTACTTCATGTCTTATTTCCTTCTAGACAATTATTTTAGTTTTTAGACTTGTTTCGTATATGCTCTTGTACTGGTGTCACCAAGTCCATGGATAATTTAACTTTTACTCGTTTATTCCGTACTTATATGAGTTAGTTCTTAATTCAATATTATTTCTGCATTAGTTAAATTGTTAGTTGATAATAAAGGAACAGGGTTCGCCTATTGGGTAATAGGTTCCGTCACGGCGTACTGGGATTTTGGGTCGTGACACAGCTCAACCTAGCAGTTTACAATGTACAGTTCACAATGTTTCAGAGTCACAATTTTACAGTTACATTTCATTAGATCATAAGTGTCAACTTGTCATTCACAATAGTCAAATTCATCAATCACAATGATAAAGTTTATCTATCATAATTGTCAATCACACTCTGCGGCAATAACTTCAGCATCAATAACACTAGATGACATTTATCTCGGAATCAACAACACTTGTCAGTAATGACCTCGGCATCAATAAAACTTGCTAGTAATGACTCTGATGTCAATTACGCTCACCGATAATGACCTCGATATCAATAACACTCGTCGAAAGTGATCTTGGAATCAATAACACGCACCGATAATGACCTCGACATCAGTCATAGTATATCTCCTTATGGTGTTTCATAAGCAATAAAAATAGGTATATTCACACAATAATGAAAAGATAATAATCACAAGAAATTCACATCCACAACCATACTACCAAAGTAGCACATCAATCACCGAATCAATATCTATATTCAAGGCAATTCACAATGCACAATACACCATTATCCACACATTGTCTTTTTAATTAACCATGTTTCTATTATAAAGCTTATTCAATGTAATGACCCAGTAGGTCATTTTTGGGTTTTTCCATAGAAATTACAATTTTCCCCACTCGATATCGACCCTGAGTCATTTTTGTTTGAGTTTGAGAAGTTGGTTTTGAACTTTGAGTTAAAAGTTGAGATTTTTGGTAAGTTTTGAGTTGTAAAGTCTTAGTTGTTAAGAAAGTGGTTGTCGTGTCTTTTGGAGTTTCAAGCATCGGAATGGGATTCTATCGATTTCATCAGTCGCAAAATATAAAATGTGATCCGTGAGAGTTGTCGGTTTCAGTTTCCAAGTCTTTTTGAGGATTTGAGGTCCCAAGTTGTGAAATTATGGAATTTTAGCCTTTAGGTTAACTTTGGTCAAAATTCAGGGTTTGAGTGCTCGAATCAGAATTCTGAGAGTTCTGTTGCATTTGATGGATGATTTTAGGCCTAGTTGAGGCCTTGGTTAATTTTTGAGAGGTCCCGAGTTTGTTTTACCCTTCTAAGGTGTTAGTTAGTTTCTTGTGATTTTTGAGGATTTAGGGTCAAGGAGACCTCAGATTCGTGTTTTGACGGTTCCATTGAGTCTGGAGCGTAGAGTATAATTGATTTGCATATGTGGTTTGTGTGTAAAGGGTTCCGAACGAATCTCGAGGGTCCTTTCGATGTTTTAAGAGTTGACTATATTTTTCTGATGCCTGAATCTAGTGTCTCTCGCGATCGCGAGGAGGAGCTCACTTTGGCCAGGCTCGCTTCTGCAAGGCTCACTTTTGCAAGATGTTTTTCGCTTTTGCGAAGGGTCAACTTCCCTTGACCTTCCCGATCGCGAATGAGTTGTTCACGATTGCGAAGGAGCTGTACGTGACCGCGACGGACCTGTTCGTGATCGTGAGCTTGCAGAAGCGAAGGCTCGTTCACTTGTGCGTTACCTGGAAGGGTTTTTGGCCTGCCATTTCGGGGATTTACCAATATTTCAAATTTTGAGATTTGGGGACCCTTGGTGGTGATTTTGAGAGGATTTTATATGCTAGAACATCTGGGTAAGTGTTCTTAATCCTAAATCTTCATTTTCCATTAATTAATTATGAGCTTTAACACCAAGATATGTGATTTTGAATGGTAAATAATGAGGTTTTTCAAGAACCCAAATTCTTCGCTAAAATGGAGTTTGTGAACTGATTTCGAGTCCTTATTCGAAGTGATTTTCCCTAATGATTTCCTAAAGCCTTGAGTAATATTTTCAAGTATTAACTTTTGGATTCAAACTTTAATTTTAGAATTGCATTTTGTGTTGATTGACCCACCATTCAAGGGAATGGTTGTGGGTGTTGTTATTTCCGGAAAGTGATTGTAAATACTTTCTTATTTAAAAATTGTGTGGCTTCGGAAGTGATTCGGAAGGAGAAGACTCAATTATTGAAGTGATTGTTGATCGATTTAACGCAAGTGGCTTCCTAAACATATTTTCTAGTTTGGATTCGTATACTTCCTTTGTTGATTGCATGTTGGGAGTAATGAGAATGAGGTGAAGGGTTTAAATTATCCACTTGCTATATCTAAATGAATAAAAAGGAGTTAAAATGAAAAAGGTTATGTGGAACATGATGATTTGAATAGCTTTAATATAAACCCTTATTGATTGCTTGATTGATGAAATGCTTGAAAGCATGAATGTGCACTTGAATTGTGCAATTTTTTGTCTCTTCTATGTGGTGTGATATTAATTATGTGCTTTGATTGTTGAACACCGTGATGATACATGTGATGATTATTATGCCGAGGTATTTGCCGGTAAGTGTTATTAAGGCAAGGTCTTTGCCGGCAAGTGTTATTATGCTGAGGTCTTTACCAGGAAGTGTTATTATGTTGAGGTCTTTCTCGGCAAGTTTTATTATGCCGAGGTCTTTGCCAGCGAGTGTCATCATGACGAGGTCTTTACCGACAAGTGTTATCATGCCAAGTTCTTTGCCGGTGAGTGTTAAAAACCGATGGGAAATGGTTCCGGCTAGTGATGATCATTGTGACTTGATACACTTGATGTTTATGCGTGACTTACTTGTGAATTGTAAATGATGAACTTATTATGTGTGACTGAACTACTTGTCATTGATATTGATTTGTTTGATTTTTTATTATTAAATTGTGAAGATTGAACTGTAAATATTGTGAATGTGAGTCGTGTATTGTAGAATTGCTAGGTTGGGCTGATTTCTATGTAGGTTGTAGTTTGAAGAGGTTCGGTTGGAGTGTAAGGGGTATTCAATTTCTGGCTAGTTTCTTGTTTAGTAGGTTTCTTGCTGGGTAACGTGTTATTGGTACTCACCCTTGCATCTACACTTATGTAGGTTCCGAGCCCGAACAGTGTGACCTCTTTCTCCTTCTATTAATCTCGAGGCTCGTCAAGGACTTGAAGAGGTAGTTGTTTGTCATTTCGCAGACCTTTTCTTTCCTTCTGTTACATTTTGTTCAGTTTGAGGAAAAAATATTAAGACTTGTATCTATTTCTTAATTCCGCACTTATGCATGCAGTGGCTTGTACACGTGACAACTAGATTTTGGGGGTTTTAAGAAGAATAAGTTTTTCCGCTTTATCTTGTTCTTTTTTTTACTATTTTCCATTTTTCTTTCATTTTCGTTGGGTTGAGGCTGACTTGTCTTGGTGGGAAGAGACAAGTGTCATCACGTCCATTTTTGGGACGTGACATTCAATTTGAGCGATAAACACATCAACTCATTCACATTACTCCCCAACACATACAAGAAAGAGGGTTCAAGTTACTACAAGCTTTTAATAATCACAAACCAATCCAAGACTTGAGCTTTTCCCTTTCGAACGATGTCAAAATCAACACAATCTAGTCAAACAAGTATTTTATAACATCATGCTATTAGAAAGAACTAGAAAGAAGTTAAGAATTGGAAATAATCATTTTTGGAAAGAATATAAAAATCTGGAAAATTTGTTAAGTGTGTCAAGTTGAGGTTTTAGTCAACTTCAAACGACCATAACTACTATATCAGGATGAGTTATGTGTGTTTCCAGATATTGTAGGAAATATCTTGGAATAATCTTTCCAACGCCGCCGAGTTTGTATGAATGAGTTATGCCCATTGGAAGTTGGGCTGTTCAAAGAAGGAAAGTTCAATCCGGATTTTGGAAGGGTATTATGGTCTTTTCCATACCCTATTTTTTTATTTCGATTTTTGGAGTTTAATTAGGGTCAAATCAGAATTAGATCAGTTTAGTCAATTGGAAATTCACGCTAGGGCTTGGAGAAAAGAAAAAGAGGAGAAAGGAGAAGAAAAGCTCAAGATTCGCCAAGATCGTGCGATTTGGTTGTGGATTTCGCCAAGGATTTAATCCTACAAGGTATGTGAGACTTTCATAGCATTGGGTTCGTTCACCAACGTGCCAATCATGTTTAATTCAGCGAAATTCATTCTAAAAAGGGTTGAAAACTGATGTTCTTGATATGCATTCTTGAATTTGTTTTCGTTCTTGAATTGGGCTGAATTGAGGAGTTCTTGAGATTGTTGTGTCAAGTTTTAGAGTTGTTTTGAGTTAGGATCTTGGGTAAATTTGTTGGGTATGTGAATCTAAAGAGAATTTGAGAAAAATAATCGAGTTTAGGCGAATTGGGACTGGAAAACGAAGAAGGAAAAAGTCGGGTGAATCTGGGCAGTGGGGCCGCGTCGCGGAGCGGTCATGGTCCGTTCTGCCTAAAAAGTTATTTTCGCGACCAAATATTTAAATACATCTCTGCGTCGTGGACCAACTTTTAGGCAGTGATTTCTTGATCTTTTCTCATGTTAGCTATCTAAAAACACTCATAAATATCATGAGATCTTTCCTACCACAAATCACAATCCTTGAATCCATAATTCAATTCAAAGAAAGTTAAGAGTCAAGTTAAAGAAAAGTTCATATAGTTTTTCAAAATCTTTCACAAACGTTTTAACTTTGTTTTAAGACTTAAGTTTTAAGTTAAGCAAAGAGTAAAGATTTAAGTTCATTTCTTCAAAAGTTCTAAGGGAACTAAGTATTCCCAAGAGTTAAAAATGTTTTCACATTTGAACAAGAAAGGAAAACACCGATTTCCAAGAGAGCTTTTAAGCAAAGTTTTTGAGTATTTATCTCAAACCAAAGAAAGAGTTTTGTTTTTACTAACATATGAGCTAAGTATATTTTGGGATTAGTATTGAGCATCGATATGGAGACGAATTTGAGTTCAGATAATTCAAAGTCTCCATAAACCATATAGCCATCATGGGTAGTAAAGGATCATACTTTTTATATGGCTCCTTAAGTGTTTTTTTAGCATAGACTAGTGGATCCACTTAGTTAAGGCGTTCTATTTATGATGGCAAAGTAGTAGGACAGTTCTGGCAGCGTGGGAAAGATGATGTATCACCACTTAGGCTCATAATGGTGGTTGTCGGTTAGAGAATCTCCCACAGAAACTATATTACTTTATTATACAAGTACATTTGAGTTTGTTATTGCATTTCTTTAACGAACTGAGTTGCTTTCTACTGTTTTAAAAATGTTCTGTATATTGCATGTGTTTTATTGCTTTATATTGAGTTAAGTTATTCAGGAGTTGAGTAAAGCCAAGGTAAGTGTTTCTTTCAGATTCTTTTCAAGCTTAAGTTATGTTTAGCATTCCAACTCGCATACTCGTACATTTAATGTATTGATGAAAATTGTCCTGCATTATCTTATGATGCAGACGCAGGTAACCATGATCAGCATCCAGTGCCTCATTGATCCAGTTGAGCACTCAGAGTCTGTTGGTGAGCCTCATTGCCTTTCGGAGGGCTCCTTTTTCAATTGCTTTCTAGTTTTCAGTTGTTAGGATGATCAAGGGTCTTGTCCTGACATCCCTCTTTGTTTTAGAGGCTTCATAGACAAATAGTTATAGTTCTTTAGTATTATTCATTTCAAATGTATACGTTTAAGACTTGAGTTGCCATTTTTTCGAAGTTAAAATCTCCTTAAAGTTATGTTTTGAAATTATCTTGTTAAGTTAAGTCTTCCACTGAGTAAGTAAGCCAGGCCAAGGGTTCGATTGGGGTAAAAAATGGTTCTCAAGTGCCAGTTCCACCAGGGTGTAGACTCGAGGCATGACAAACTTGGTATCAGAGCACAGAGTTCAAGAGTCCTAGGGATTCTATGAAGCCGTGTCTGTAGAGTCCTAGTTATCGATGTGAAGTGCGCCACATTTATAATTAGGAGGCTGCAACAATTAGGAATTCCTTCACTTTTTTCATAGTCATTTTGTGCGATAGAGTGTATCTCTATAAAAGTCTCTTTCTAACTCATGCTTACGCATTACCGATTGTGAGTTGGACTATGGTCGAGAGTGCCTTCATGAGGCATTTGTTTCCTCGTGAGCTAAGAGAAGCAAATAGATAATTGTTGACATGAGGAGCAGGATGAGTTTATTCGTTGTTAGGTTGACTCGTCTGTCAAGCAAGGAAAGTAAGGCAGCCATGCTAATAGGTGACATGGGCATAACAAGGTTGATGATCCATGTGCAACAAGTTGAGGAGGACAAGTTGAGGGATAGAGAAGAGTTTAAGAATAAGAGCGCTAATAAATTAGGGAATGAATCCAGGAGGCAAAAGAGTAATATGAACCGGTCTTCTTTCCAACATAAGAAAAAAGGACCTGATCCATCATCTGCTACTGCACTTGCACCAAGGAATAAATGTGAGTACAATAGTCATAATTCTCAAAACTTCAGAGCTAGACCTGCACATTCGCAAGGTAGTAAGGCACAAGGGGCTACTAAGACTCCTGCATGTGCTAAGTGTGGTAGGAGCCACTCATGGTGTGTCGTGATGGCTCATCTGGTTGCTTCAAGTGTGGCCAGAATGGTCATTTTATGAGAGATTATCCTAAGAACAGGCAGAGTAATGGTAATGGGGGAAATAGAGCCCAGTCTTCTTCAGTTTCTCCGCCAAATAGAGCTGCATCTTGAGGAGCTACTTCAGGGGCAGGCGGAGGAGGAAACTGTCTTTATACCATCACTAGTCGCCAAGAGCAGGAGGATTCGCCATATGTTTTCACTGGTATGATCAAAGTCTTTAACTATGATGTTTATGCTTTGCTAGATTCAGGAGCGAGTTTATCTTTTGTAACTCCTTATGTTGCGATGAATTTTGATGTTCTTCCTGAGAAACTTTGTGAACCCTTCTGTGTTTCTACACCTGTTGAGGAGTCTATTCTAGTTGAGCGAGTAAATCGTGATTGTGCCATGTCCATCAATCACAAGAACACCATGGTTGATTTAATTGAGTTAGACATGGTGGATTTTGATGTCATTCTAGGTATGGACTGGCTTCATGCCTGTTATGCATCAATAGATTATAGAACTCGAGTTGTCAAGTTCCAGATTCCTAATGAGCCAGTCATAAAGTGGAGTAGTAGTTCAGCAGTGCCTAAGGGTCATTTCATTTCGTACCTTAAGGCGAGAAAGTTAGTTTCTAAGGGTTGTGCCTATCACTTAGTCCGAGTTAATGACTCTAGTGTTGAGATACCTCTCATTCAGTCAGTTCCTATAGTAAAAGAGTTTCCAGATGATCTACCCGGAGTTCCTCCTGAAAAAGAAATAGACTTCGGCATATACATTCTCCCAGATACTCATCCTATTTCTATTCCTCCATATAGAATGGCTCCAACAGAGTTGAAAGAGCTTAAAGAACAGTTGAAAGCTCTCCTTGATAAGGGTTTTATTCGATCAAGTGTCTCACCTTGGGGTGCTCCGGTCTTATTTGTGAGAAAGAAAGATGGTTCACTTAGGATGTGTATAGATTACCGTCAGTTGAACAAGGTTACCATCAAGAATAAGTATCCTCTTCTGAGAATTGATGATCTTTTCGATCAGCTTTAGGGTGCTTCATGTTTTTCAAATATAGACCTCAAATCAGGTTATCATCAATTGAAAGTAAGGGAATGTGATATTCCAAAGACAACATTCAGTACCCGTTATGGTCATTATGAGCTTCTATTCATGTCGTTCAGTTTAACAAATGCACCTGCAACATTCATGGACCTTATGAATAGAGTATTCAAGCCTTGTTTAGATATGTTTGTTATCGTGTTCATTGATGACATCCTAATCTATTCGAGGAATGAGGAAGATCATGCTAGCCATCTTAAAGTAGTTCTTCAGACTTTGAAAGATAAGGAGTTATATGCTAAGTTCTCTAAATGTGAGTTTTGGCTAGAGTCTGTGGAATTGTTGGGCCACATAGTTTTCGGTGATGGAATTAGAGTTGATACCCAAAAAATAGAGGCAATGCAGAATTGGCCTAGACCCACATCTCCAACTGATATTAAGAGTTTCTTGGGTTTGGTTGGCTATTATAGAAGGATCATCAAAGGGTTCTCGTCTATTTCGTTTCCTTTGACCAAGTTGACTCAGAAAACAGTGAAGTTTCAATGGTTTGACGCTTGTGAGAAAAGCTTTCAGGAATTGAAAAAGAGGTTGACTACTACCTCAGTATTGACCTTACCAGAAGGTGCGCAAGGCTTTGTTGTATATTGTGATGCGTCTAGAGTTGGTTTGGGTTGTGTGTTAATGAACAATGGTAAATTTATAGCTTGTGCCTCCAAGCAGTTGAAAGTTCATGAGAAGAATTATCCAACCCATGATCTGGAGTTAGATGTCGTAGTATTTGCTTTGAAAATATGGTGCCATTATCTTTATGGGTGTATGTGGATGTGTTCACCGATCACAAAAGTCTTCAGTATGTGTTTACTCAGAAAGAGCTTAATCTCAGACAAATGAGGTGGTTAGAATTACTCAAGGATTATGACATGAGTATTCTTTATCACCCAGATAAGGCTAATGTTGTTGTTGATGTTTTAAGCAGGTTGTCTATGGGTAATACCGCCCATGTTGATGAAGAAAAGAGAGAGTTAGCGAAAGATGTGCATAGACTTGCACTGTTAGGAGTTCGACTAATGGATTCCACAGAAGAAGGAGTAGTGGTGATTAATGGGGCTGATTCATCATTAGTGTCAGAAGTAAAAGAGAAGCAAGACCAAGATCCTATTTTGCTTGAATTGAAGGCAAATGTTCATAAGCAAAAAGTAATGGCTTTTGAACAAGGGGGAGATGGTGTGTTGAGGTATCAAGGCAGATTGTGTGTACCAAGGGTGGATGAACTCCAAGAGAGGATCATGGAGGAAGCTCACAACTCCAGTTATTCCATTCATCCGGGTTCCACAAAGATGTATCGTGACTTCAGAGAAGTTTATTGGTGGAGTAGTATGAATAAGGGCATTGTAGAATTTGTTGTTAAGTGCCCGAATTGCCAACAAGTTAAAGTAGAGCACCAAAGGCCTGGTGATTTGGCTTAGAATACAGAACTTCCAAAATGGAAGTGGAGATGATCAATATGGACTTCATCAAAGGTCTACCAAGGTCTCGCAGGTAGCATTATTCTATTTGGGTGATTATTGATAGAATGACAAAATCAACCCACTTTTTGCCGGTAAAGACTACTCATTCAGCAGAAGATTATGCTAAGTTGTATATTCAAGAGGTGGTAAGACTTCATGGGTTCCGGTCTCAATTATTTCAAACAGAGGTGAGCAATTTACTGCACAATTCTGGAAATCTTTTCAGAAAGGTTTGGGTTCAAAGGTGAACTTGAGTACTGTTTTTCATCCTCAGACGGATAGTCAAGCAGAGCGCACTATTCAGACTTTAGAAGATATGTTGAGGGATTATATGATTGATTTAAAATGTAATTGGTATGATCACCTACCTTTTATTGAGTTTGCTTACAACAATAGTTACCACTCTAACATCCAAATGGCTCCTTATGAAGCTCTTTATGGGAGAGGATGCAGATCTCCTATTGAATGATTTGAAGTTGGTGAAGCTGGGTTGATAGGACCAGATTTAGTTCATCAAGCTATGGAGAAGGTGAAAGTGATTCAAGAGAGGTTGAAAACGGCACAGAGTCATCAGAAATCCTACACTGATATTAGGAGAAGAGAGTTAGAGTTTGAAGTAGATGATTGGGTATATCTTAAAGTTTCACCCATGAAGGGTGTTATGAGATTTGGTAAGAAGGGGAAGCTTAGTCCCCGGTATATTGTCCCTTACAGAATATCGAAAAGGGTTGGTAATGTAGCTTATGAGTTGGAGCTACCACAAGAATTAGCCGCGGTCCATCTGGTATTTCACATCTCCATGTTGAGGAAGTGCATGGGCGATCCTTCATTGATCATACCTACTGAAGATATTGGGATCAAGGATAGTTTATCTTATGAAGAGATTCCGGTTCAGATTCTAGATTGCCAAGTTCGTAATTTGAGAACAAAAGAGGTAGCATCAGTCAAAGTCCTTTGGAGAAACCAATTTGTTGAGGAAGCTACTTGGGAAGCTGAAGAAGATGTATCCACATCTCTTTGAGACCGGAGAAATTCCAGATCATGGTACTAATTCTCTTCTTAGTACTCTTTAATTTTTAAGTTGGCACATTGTATTTGCATTGCTTGTTGGGTGTTTGAGTTGAATGCTAGATGTTACACCCTTAGCCTAGTAAGAGTAATCTCATTCGAGGATGAATATTCCCAAGAGGGAGATATTGTTAAATCTCACTATTTGAAAGAACTAGAAAGAAGTTAAGAATTGGAAATAATTATTTTTGGAAAGAATATAAAAATCTGGAAAATTTGTTAAGTGTGTTAAGTTGAGTTTTTGGTAAACTTCAAACGACCATAACTCCTAGATCAGGAAGAGTTTAGTGTGTTTCAAGATATCGTAGGAAATATCTTGGAATAATCTTTACAACGCCGCCGAGTTTGTGCAATTCCAAGTCCGTATGAGTGAGTTATGCCCATTTGAAGTTGGGTTGTTCAAATAAGGAAAGTCCAATCCAGATTTTGGAAGGGTATTATGGTCTTTTCCATACCCTATTATTTTATTTCGATTTTTGGAGTTTAATTAGGGTCAAATCAGAATTAGATCAGTTTAGTCAATTGGAGATTCACGCTAGGGCTTGGAAAAAAGAAAAAAGAGGAGAAAGGAGAAGAAAAGCTCAAGATTCGCCAAGATCGTGCGATTTGGTTGTGGATTTTGCCAAGGATTTAATCCTACAAGGTATGTGAGACTTTCATAGCATTGGGTTCGCTCACCCACGGGCCAATCATGTTTAATTCAGCGAAATTCGTTCTAAAAAGGGTTAAAAACTGATGTTCTTGATATGTTTTCTTAAATTTGTTTTCGTACTTGAATTGGGTTGAATTGAGGAGTTCTTGAGATTGTTGCGTCGAGTTTTAGAGTTGTTTTGAGTTAGGATCTTGGGTACATTTGCTGGGTATCTGAATCTAAAGAGAATTTGAGAAAAATAGTCGAGTTTAGGTGAACTGGGACTGGAAAACGAAGAAGGAAAAAGTCGGGCGAATCTGGGCAGTGGGGTTAGAGAATCTCCCACAGAAACTATATTACTTTATTATACAAGTACAGTTGAGTTTGTTATTGCATTTCTTTAACGAACTGGGTTGCTTTCTACTATTTTAAAACCTTTCTGTATATTACATGTGTTTTATTGCTTTATATTGAGTTAAGTTATATAGGAGTTGAGTAAAGCCAAGGTAAGTGTTTCTTTCAGATTCTTTTCCAGCTTAAGTTATGTTTAGCATTCCAACTCACATACTCGTACATTTAATGTCCTAATGCCAGTTGGCCTGTATCGTCTTATGATGCAGACACATGTAACCAGGATAAGCATTCAGCGCCTCGTTGATCCAGTTGAGCACTCAGAGTCTGTTGGTGAGCCTCATTGCCTTCCGGAGGGCTCCTTTTGACATTGCTTTCTAGTTTTCAATTGTTAGGATGATCGGGGGTCCTGTCTCAACATCCCTCTTTATTTTAGAGGCTTCATATACAGATAGTTATAGTTATTTAGTCTTATTCATTTCAGTTGTATACGTTTAAGACTTGAGTTTCCATTTTGGCTAAGTTATTATCTCCTTAAAGTTATGTTTTGAGATTATCTTGTTAAGTTAAGTCTTCCGCTGAGTAAGTAAGTCAGGCCAAGGGTTCTCTTAGGGACAACAAGGGTTCTCTTGGGGACAACAATGGTTCTCGAGTGCCAGTCCTACCCAGGGTGTAGGCTCGGGGAGTGACATATTTCCAATGAGATTTTGGAACAAATAATAATCATATCAAGTAATTTAAATAAATGGGTCAAATCGGCTCAAAATCCGATTTAAAATATAATATTTGAATTTGAAAATTATTACATAAATATGTACCCAAAGCATTTGGAATTCATTGGTGAAAACCATTGCAAAAATAGAGTTGTATTCAACTCATAATCGCCAATTTATCAAACTCCTTCAACCTTTTCAAAACCCCTTTCAATGGGAGTCAAAAAATTGATTGTAATCATCAAAATAACTCATTAATAAGAGGGGAAATGAGTTAGGGATGTAGAAATTGTTGCTCTAAAGTCGAATCTTGAAAATGCACTTTGAAATCGCCTCTACCGAGTTCTCAATACTCAAAGATGGTGAAATGGGTTAAACCCCCGATTTTAGGAAAAATTTTGTTCAGGCAAAAATCACTCATCACGATCACGACCTAAAGCCTCACGATCATGATGAGTAAGCAGGTCAACTCATTAAAGTTGATCATCGTGATCACAATTGGAACTCATGTGATTGCAATGACCTATACACGGACCCTATACGATCGTGAGAGAAGGTCTTGAGATAGCGATGAACAACGCACCTGGCACAAAAACACTTAAACCAACAAATCACACAAGGCAAATAATTCCCAAGCAGACCCTCGAGATTCATTTGGAACCCCGAATACATAAAAATAAATATACAACTTGAATAAACTCGATATTTTGGAATCAATGGAACCATCAAAATACAAATCTGAGGTCTCTTTGACTTGAAAGCTGTGAAAGCCACAAAGAACAAACATAACGCCTAAATAGGTAAAAATCAAGCTCGAGACTCTAAAAATTCGACCACGACCTCTCCTAAGCCTAAAATCATCCCTGAATTCTACGAAAACTATCAGAAAGCCGATCCGAGCATTCGAACCTAAAATATTGACCAAAGTCAACCTAAAGGGTGAAATCTCACAAATTTCCAACTTAGGACCTCAAATCCATGAAAAGGCTCCGAATTTGAAACTGACAATTCTATCACACAATTTTCACATTCCGGGACTGATGTTATCGAAGGAATTCTATTTCGATACTCGAAACTTCAAAAGAACTTTTTAACTACTTTAGCTTTTCAAGATTTTAAAACTTTTATAATTCACAATTTTTTACTCAAAGCTCGAAATCAATTTCAAAATCTAATCAGAAATGACTCAAGGTCAATATTGAGAGGGGTAAAATGGTAATTTTTCAAAAAATTTAAAAAATGATCAACCAAGTCATTACATTACTACTAAAATTGTTTATCTTTAGAAGTATTTTTTCAAAATAGCTTTCTAAAAATGTGCTTGCGAAAAAAAATAATAGAAAAAGCAATTTGTGTTTGGCTGATTCATTTGAAATATATTTTTGATAAGCTGATTGTGTTTGACTAATTTGTTTTAAAAAGTGTTTTTTAGAGTGAAATTACGATAAAGGGAAAGTATCAATTTACTTTTAATATTAAGATTATTTAATAGAGAGAAACTATTTTAAATGTCTACTATAAATTTTATAATTAAATTAAAATGTACATATTCAAATTTTCAATCAATATTATACATAGATTGATAAAATCATAAACTAAATATTGATATTATTCTACAAAAATATTGTTGTTACCTTTTTCATAATCCTGCAAAATAATATGTAAAATAATATATAAAATATAAGATAAGATAACAATATGTACACGTAAAATTAAATAAACTTAACCAAACTTATGAGATATGCTAATTAATTAATAAGTGATATATTGGTAAATATGTATATATGGAAGAGATATTTTGATCTTGAAACAATAATTTTTTGTTTATGCTTTTTTAAGAAGCAGAAATTTTTATCTTCTTCCTAACAACAGAAATCTACTTTTGCTTCCATTTAAAAACAGTTTTACAAATTTGTCAAATGCCTTAATTTTTTAAAAATAAATAATTTTGGCCTCCCAACAACAATGTCAAACATGCTCTAAGAAGTAAAAACCAGATATTGGGTCATTTGATCAACAATATAATCATGACATTTGAATTATCACTTAAATGATAATCTTTTGTTGTTTGAACATGGGAAAAATTAAACAAAATATCCATTATGTTATATTTCTTACACAAACAATAGACCGGTTAAAAAAATAAGTCATTTATTACAATAAGTAGCCATTCGGTCATTTTGTCTTACAAAGTTTGGCTCGTCTTCTTTTCTTCTTCTTGCCTTCTTCTCGCTTCTTCTGGTTCTTCTTGTTGATGTTGATGTTTGTTCTTTGTTGTTGCTGCTACTATTTCTTCTTCTTATTTTTTTATAAACAAAAATTTATGTACCACAAACATGAATCTTTTATAGCGAATTATATATTAAAAGACTTGATATTCACTCAAAACATAGAGAGGATTTCATATTTAAATTTAGAGGTGATTTTGAGTTGATCAATATTGAATAGGTCAATGTGTATTTTTTGTATAATTAAACTATATTCAACTTTTTGAGTGTATCATAATGTACAACTCATGTATAGGTAAATTATATTGTATAGTCAATGTATATTTTTTTATGACTTTTGGCAAGTTATACTGTATAGTCAGCGTATACTTCCTATCAATTTTAGATATTTTATGTAAATAAAATATGACTATATTTATTGTAAGTTAATTACTTTATTGTTTATATTTGAAATTAGTCTAATGAAAAATGCCTAATGCTTTTTTACAAGAACTAGTGTGGCATGTAAAATATTGGGCTAAATCAAAGTAATTAAATTAAGTATTAATGGATTTGGCCCTTAGTTATTACACTTTATCAAATTAGCAATAGAAAAACTGAGGGTTGAGTTTCGTATTCAATCGATGGAGTTTCATTAACAACTAGATCTTTACTCATAAGCCCTATATTGGTGACGTATTTCACACACAAGACATGATAACTCATGAAGGAGTCCCTTGGAAGGACATTGATTGTTGCTTCACATGGAATCAACGTCCACCAACACTTAGGCCTCATTTGTTTGCACTTAATGGAGATTTGAATCTTAATCATTCATATTCAGTCTATTAAGTGTGTTTGTTTTTAGGTATGAATCTTAATCATTTAAATTCATCCAATTAAGTCCATTTGTTTTTGTTTTTTTAAAAAGCCTCTTAATGAATTCGAAATGTAACGACCCGAACCTTCGTTAATTAAAAGAAACAAAAATTCGGGAATTTTTGGGCCACTATCCCGCCAGGGCGGGCCAGATACCGCTGGGGTAGCAGCATCAAGGGGGGGTAAGTTGGCGCCAGAGCGGGATAGGTGAGGCAGAATGTAAAAAACGTGAATCCTTATTTCCCCCTTCTTCCAAAAATACCTAGTTTAGTCGTAAAACACCCCAAAAAACCCCAAAAACTATTGTGAGCTTGGGAGAGATGGAGAAGAGGAATTCTAGTGTGAGGATGGTGCAATCTTTCAGAATCTTGGCCAAATTCACCATCGCGAGCCCGAAAAACTGGAATCAAGGTCAAACATTTCGTACAACTGCTTGGCGTCCAGGTAGGCTAGGTTTTTACAATTGAATAGTTATAAATTTGTGCGTACTACGTAATATATGTAAATCAATGGTAGTATTGTGGGTTGACCTTCGTGCACCAAGTATTTTCCATGAATAATCCCTAGAATTCAAAGTATGTGGGTTTATGCCTTGTGAGGAGGAATTGGTGAATTGTTAGGAACCCTAGAAATTGCTATCATGGATAGAATTGGATCAAGAATAAGAATATGAAATTAGGAGTGGATCTAGGTTAAGAATGTATGTTACATCCGATAAATGTAAGTGATTGAATCGAGGATTTATGACGAATTGTGATTAAACCCTAACAAGAAACCCTAAATGATGAACTAAGGCTGAGTACGGTCGAGTTATTATATATATATGATAGGGATTGAGGATTAATTCATAGGCGATGGTTGTAATCCTATGATTGTGTGATGTATGTTCGTTCTTGCTTCATTACGATACGTGTATATGTATAAATGTTGTAATATTGATCACACTTGTTGTAAATGAGATAGATGAATTGTCATTGTCATGGAATTATGACTTAAATGTATGATCTTAATGATATACTTGTGATTGTGATTGTGGTGTGTGAATGGGATCGGTTGCCACATTCTGGCATAACTAACTTAGATCGGTTGTCACGTTCCGGCATAACTAATTTGGATCGGTTGCCACGTTCTGGCATAACTAACTCGGGTCGGTTGCCACGTTCCGGCATGCTAACTGTTTGGGTCTGGGTTCCTTGAGAGGACCAATGATGTGATATAAAATGTGAAATTGCTCGTTGTTCGTAAATGTTGATAATATTGTATATGCTTGATATAAGCTTGTGAGTATAGTGTTGTATCGACTTATATATGTAGTACTTAGTGGAGACAGTGACGATTTATAATTGGGTTGTTCGGGAGTTGTAATGGCGAGAGTAGAGTTGGTATATGTGATGGATCATGCTTAGGTGGATTTCACCTTGGGGGAAAGAGATTAGGTTTAGTGTTAAGAAAGTTTGAATTAATGTATTATGTAACTATGGTTGTAATGTGGCGAGGAAGCAAAGGTAGGATGTGTACGGTTAGTTGAACCGGCGGGGTTGTACCTGGGTTTTCTATGTGTTTAGAATGGCTAAGCTATGATTAAGAATCCAGAAAGGGGGTGGATTGAGAAGGAGGTTAGTAGTTAGAGTGTTAGTGTGATTTGGAGGTATTTCAAGAAAGGGCAAAGGTGGAGAAGCGAGTGGTTTATCTCATGATCTTACTAGTTAGTTTCTTATGATTATGCGGTGGGCGTAGGGTTGACCAATGATGCCTACCAGTACGTGTGTTTGTACTGATACTACTCTTGCTATGTCTTTTGACATAGTATGGATGTTGGTTGGTGATGTTTAATTAGGTGAAGACGAAGAAATCTCCAACAGCTTCTACTTTTCCTTCCGCATGGTGGGAGCTGCGTCATTTACTATATTGTCCAAATCGTACTCTTAGTAGCTCTTGTACCTGTTTAGACAAGATCCATGGGAGTTGTTTATATTACTTTTCAAGTTAAACCAAAAAGTGTGTCTAAAGGCATTATTTCTAAAGTCATAGTGTTATATTTATTTCGTTTTCCTTAAAGTTTCCACATGTTTTTACTATTGGGATATGAGGGTTCTCCTACTTAGGTGTTAGAGTGGGTGCCCGCACGATCCGGTGGGTTGGGTCATGAAAAATTGGTATCAGAGACTAGGTTACCGGTCTCCCGGTACAAGAGCAAAATGTGAACTAGACTCCTGTGGATTGGTGTGTTGACGTCCACATCTAATCTTCAGGAAGCTAGGAAGCATTCTAGTAAATTGTTCCACTCCTTCTTTGTTTTTTGTACAAAGTGTCGCTTGTGGTATGAGTTGAGTCCAATTGGTATCTCTCGATTCCAATTGGTATCTCAACAAAAGGAAATAGATGTCATTGATACAACTGAAGGGACTTTAACAAGTTAATTGGAACTAGAAGGTTCCAATTGGTATCTAGCCTTAGGGGCTATAAGGAGCATGGATGACCAGTAATGGTCATCTATGGAACGAACTAACTAATAAATTGAAATTGCTTGTGCATTGTATTTTGGAAGTTGTGAATGTGCGCTTCTTGTTGCCTGGAATAACTGAGACTGTATGGTCCTTGCTGTTTGAATTAATAGCAGATATGCAATTATAGTTGCTTGAATGTTATGAGGTGAATGTGTGTACTATAATCGTGTGAATGTTTAGGTGTATCCTGGGGATGTGTGGGTGTAACGTTGAATTAATGAGAACTAGTGGGGTGTCGTGTCGTTAAGATTGATTCGGATTAGTTAATGATTTTCCTAGCTTGGAGTTTTATCTTAGATTGTTTGATTAAGCTGGAAACCTGGGAAAATCTTAGGAAAATGAAAAGAACCCAGAAATTATTGGCCTGGGTTCTGGTCCCGTCGGAACCGCTGGGGCAGAATTATTCCCGCCACGGCGAGGCCACCATGGCGAGATTCTTCCCGCCAAAGCAGGACAGTGTGAGGCAAAATCTCAGCCCTGCCTCCCCTGTTTTCCCTAAACAATTTCCAACTCCAAAAAGGGATCTAAGAAAATCCCTACAATCCTTTCACTGTTCAGCAACAGAAGTAATAGATTTAAAATGCCTTAAGATTAAAGGCTACATCAAACAGCAAAAAAACAATCATCCATATGCTATAAAAACAGAGTTGTCCTAAACTTTGCAAGCCTAAGTGGGGCGAAAGGAAAACCAAATCAAGAACCATCAGATTGGGTAGCCTCATCTGAGTCCAGATCTTCCAGAGGTACTAGGCCAGTAGCTAACTCGTCCATAAAGGTAAATTGTTGAAAGTCCCCTTTCTCAATCAGGGGAAGCTCCTGATCAAGAATAACACAGGTAAATATAATCTGCACAGTCTTTCATATCCAGACAATAGGTGATCCCTCTCCTAACGCAACTGGCGGTGAAGCATCTCGACCTCAAGGGCGGTGCTGGGTGGGCCTGGAGTGAAGTCAGCATATGCACTCCCCAACCTCTCCTGAACGGCTGCTAGATCCTCCTCAACTCGTGTCTCGTCATCTGAATCAGCAGTCGCCTTACCGCGGCTAGTCCTGCTAGTCCTCCTCCTTTTGTTCCTAGAAGTAGAACCTATCCTAACCAAAATGGGGTGAAGGGTGGGATCCATAAGAAGTACCTCATCAGTATCAAACAGTAGCACTCCCGCCCACTTGCACAGCGCAGTGATGAGTCCGGGAAGGAAGAAAGCCTTCTTGTTGCCCCAGTAGAACATCTTCCATTCTGAGATAATTTATGCCCCCACGTTCAGTTGTATGCCCTATATGGCGCATGCCACCACCAAGGCCCGGGAAAAGGTCACATCGGTACAATTGCCCGACGGACGGATCCTCTTAGTCACCAAGTGTAGCCACCTCTTAGCATCAGGTGACCAGTCCGTTCTAGTAATGCCCTCCGCAGTAGCCCAGTATACCTGATCCCGGCGCGTAGGCTCGACTAGAGTGTCTCTCAGCCACTCCAGGTCCATCTCCCTTAACTTGGGCTCGAACTGTGCATTTGAAGCATCGGGTAGCTCTAGTACTTCATTGATAGCGGTGGCATTCAAGGGGATGCCAACTCTCCAGACACGGATGACAGGGTAAGAGTCATCCCAACAGACAGTAGGCAGGATGGCATAGAACTCCCTCACCTAAGTAGAGCACGCATCTGGGGGAGCCTCAGTCAGTGGGATCCACCCGAACTCCATCAGGCGGGCATAAAATGCAGGTGCCTTCTCCTCTAGTTTGTGTAGCACAAAATCCCTCTCGCAGCAGAACCTTGTGTTGCGGTTATCGTGATATCTCTCCCGACTCGCGACATAGGAAAATCGGATGAAAGGCAAGTGTTCGTCGTTTTTCCAGTCATTTTGAGAACCTGCAATTAGTAGAACATAAATTAGTACGTGAAAATATAGTCAGGGTAAGGCTAAAGATTGGGGAATAAGAAAGAAAAATTTTGGTGTTAAGGGTAAGGTCACTACCTAGCGCATCCCGCCACAGCGGCCATAATTCTGCCCTGCCGGGATTATGAAGGCCGCGATAGAGGGATGAAGGCCTGGGATGAAAACCAGGCGCGTCAATGGTGCCTTTTCGTCCCAAAATCCCTGTTTTCGTCAGAATTTCAGCAGATCAGAGTGATTTAACTATCCTAGAACATAAATAAGCTTTTATTTCGGTAAAATAACTCCTAAATGAGGCCTAAATTTGAGTTTTAGACCAAGAGACCCTTCAACTTCTCCTACCCATTTTTGTACCGATTTAACCATATTTTTGTGAAATCATTACGCCCAGGACGTTGTGGAAACGTTGGGGATGTAAGGTAAGTTCCCATGCTACGTTTATTATATCAATCTAGCAACCTAGTTAAAATTCAAAATAACCACCCGGAAAACATCTTTGATTTGAATTAGTTAGCAGCATGCAATTGTATGTAAATATCTACGGAAGTAAAGAGTGTAAGAATGGGAAACTTACCTTAAATTCGACATTCAGAGCGAGGGGTTAGAGTGGTTTTGGGAGAGTTGAGTAAGGGAGAAAGGGAGAAATGAGGAAAATGTGTTCATCATTCCCCATTTACTATTCCGATCTTCCGTCTTAGCGGGAGATCTCTCGCCACAGCGGCCCCACCTCAGCGAGAGGGTTGCCGCCCTAGCGGGCCGTGTTGTGTAATACTAAGCGTGTTCGACCTTTGTGTGTTACATCAGAGTTTCTTTTAGTCTAGGAGTATAGTACATTTTTATGTGTCACTTAACTGAATGGTCGCGATTAGTCGTAATTTCCGTGGTGGATCAATTCGGTAGTTGAGAGTGTCCCGCAATTAGAGTATGTGATGTCCGTGAACTAGTCGTTCGGGGATGAACGAGGGGTAAATTGGTACCTATTGTAACGACCCGAACCGTCGTTAATTAAGAGAAAAAATTTCTGGGAATTCTGGGCCACTGTCCCGCCAGGGTGGGCCAGATGCCGCTGAGGTGGCGGCGCCGGGGCGGGATAAGTTGGCGCTAGTGCAGGAGAGGCGAGGCACCAAGTATTTTCCATGAATAATCCCTAGAATTCAAAGTATGTGGGTTTATGCCTTGTGAAGAGGAATTGGTGAATTGTTAGGAACCCTAGAAATTGCTATCATGGATAGAATTGGGTCAAGAATAAGAATATGAAATCAGGAGTGGAGCTAGGTTAGGAATGTATGCTACATCCGATAAATGTAAGTGATTGAATCGAGGATTTATGACGAATTGTGATTAAACCCTAACAAGAAACCCTAAATGATAAACTAATGCTGAGTACGGTCAATTTATTATATATATGATAGGGATTGAGGAGTAATTCGTAGGTGATGGTTCTGATCCTATGATTGTGTGATATATGTTCGTTCTTGCTTCATTACGATACTTGTATATGTATAAATGTTGCAATATTGATCACACTTGTTGTAAATGAGATAGATGAATTGTCATTGTCATGGAATCATGACTTAAATGTATGATCTTGATGATATACTTATGATTGTGATTGGTGTGTGAATGGGATCGATTGTCACGTTTCGGCATAACTAACTTGGATCGGTTGCCACGTTCCGGCATAACTAACTTGGATCGGTTGCCACGTTCCGGCATAACTAATTTGGATCGGTTGACACGTTCCGGCATAACTAACTTGGATCGGTTGCCATGTTTCAACATAAATATGGGATTGGTTGCCACGTTCCGACATGCTAACTGTTTGGATCTGGGTTTCATGAGAGGATCAATGATGTGATATAAAATGTGAAATTGCTCGTTGCTCGTAAATGTTGATAATATTGTATATGCTTGATATAAGCTTGTGAGTATAGTGTTGTATCGACTTGTATATGTAGTACTTAGTGGAGACACAATGTGACGATTTATAATTGGGTTGTTCGGGAGTAGTAATGGCGAGAGTAGAGTTGGTGTATGTGATGAACCATGCTTAGGTGGATTTCACCTTGGGGGAAAGAGATTAGGTTTAGTGTTAAGAAAGTTTGAATTAATGTATTATGTGACTATGGTTGTAATGTGGCGAGGAAGCAAGGGTAGGATGTGTACGGTTAGTTGAACTGGTGGGGTTGTACCTGGGTTTTCTATGTGTTTAGAATGGCTAAGCTATGATCAAGAATTCGGAAAGGGGGTGGATTGAGAAGGAGGTTAGTAGTTAGAGTGCTAGTGTGATTTGGAGGTATTTCAAGAAAGGGCAAAGGTGGAGAAGCGAGTGGTTTATCTCATGATCTTACTAGTTGGTTTCTTATGATTATGCGGTGGGCGTCAGGTTGACCGGTGATGCCTACCAGTACGTGTGTTTGTACTGATACTACTCTTGCTATGTCTTTTGACATAGTCTGGATGCAGGTTGGTGATGTTTAATTAGGTGAAGACGAAGAAATCTCCAACAGCTTCTACGTTTCCTTCCGCATGGTGGGAGTTGTGTCATTTACTTAGTAGCTCTTGTACCTGTTTAGACTAGATCCATGGGAGTTGTTTAAATTATTTTTCAAGTTAAACCAAAAAGTGTGTCAAAAGGCATTATTTCTAAAGTCATAGTGTTATATTTATTTCGTTTTCCTTAAAGTTTCCGCATGTTTTTACTATTGGGATATGAGGGTTCTCCTACTTAGGTGTTAGAGTGGGTGCCCACAAGATCCGGTGGGTTGGGTCGTGACACGAAGAGACCTGAACGAATCAGATCTGTAGAAGAGTGAGTCTTAACAACATTGAGACTTAGGCCTCATTTATTTGCACCTAATGGGAGTCTGAATCTGAATGGTTCAGACATTGGGTCATTAAATATTTTTTTATTAATAAATAATCACTTAATCATCATATCATCATATTATACTAAAAGTGAAAGCCACAAACATAAAAGTTGAAATATCATTTTACCCTTATTATAATTTAAAATATTATAAAATATCTTGTAAGTGGAATATTAATTAATCAAAATGTTTTACAACCTTTTCACCTCCTAACTTAATTGCAAGCTAAAGAATCGTAAAGTGTCCATATATATAATATTTAATTTAATATATCTTTTAATCATGTGTTACTAAAAGTGTGAAGCTCCAAAGTATAAAGTTAGATTATCATTTTTCCCTTACACTAAAATCATAAAATTATAAATCATTTAATTAATTAAATATAAAATAATAAATCATATTATATTATTATTATTATTATTATTATACTAAATATTAAAGTGAGAAGGTGTTGACTCAAATGTATCTATATCTATTTGTCACATGAAAATGTATGTCTGAATAAATATTATAACTAAATCTTTTTCACTTCTCTTAGTTATTATTTGAATAACTTAATGTAGTACTACTCTACTATTTAACCTTGTGAAAACGTTTACTTTTTGTATTTCAAATCGAATTCACTGAGGTAATTAGTATCTTAATTCATTGAGAAAAACAAAAATTTATTTGAAGTATGTGATGCAATTATTTTATTCATTGTTAATATGTTACATTATAATACTATTTAATTAATTATAATTTGTACTAAATTTTTTCTCTTCTTCATTTTTTTATTTTTTTTATTTGCTTTAAATATTCACTATCATAAATCATATCTAATTACCTATTCTATTGCTACTCTTAAATCCATAACTCTCATACTTTTCATATTCATAACCTCTAAATATTAATTTAAAACTTTAAGATATCTTTTGATATTTCCCCTATTTTTATCTATATAAATTCATCTTTTTTGTTTCATGAGACTCGAATTCAAGGTTTTTCATTTCTTTCTATAGTTAAAGTAGTGGAGAGTTTATATCATTATTGTACTATTTGCTTTATGTTTTAGTTTGACTCGATGAAAAGACTCTTGAATTTTATTGGTTATGGGAGAGGTGTAGACAAAAACTCAAAAATTATGTATTAAGTCTATATTTCTTTTTCCATTTGCATTGTTATGATTAAAGTCTTAAGAAAGATGTGTATATTGTATTTTTTTTCATGTATATTTTTTTGTGTGTTTTCTCCCTATTAGACTTCTTTAGTTTAATTTTCTACGACATTCTACATTTTTATCAGACTCAAATTAGATATTTGTGTCTTTATTGAAAGTTTGCTATTACTAACCAACGTTCAGATTTATCGTTGGTTACTTATAAGGAATTGCTTTTAAACATTGAAATGCACGTGCCTGGAGATTAGTGGATCTAAAAGCATCTGATTTGTTCATATCTATAAGAGAGTCTTATTTTTATTCAAACTCTGTCTATAACACTAATTTATTTCGTCGTAAAGCTTAAACATCTTCTTTTTTTCTCTCTACATATGCCTTTCTCTCCATTTTCACCATACATCGTTATTTTTTCTCTATATGTGTCCCTCTCTCTCTCTCCATTATTAGCATTTTCCTTCTCTCTTTCAAACGGGTGTTCAAATTTTTTTTCCTCTTGAATAGGTAAGTTTCAAAAAAAATGATAAGTATTTTGTTTATTAATTTAATTTGTATATTCAAAATATTCTTGATATTATTGATTGTTGTTTGCTTCTCAAGAACATTGAAATTTTGTTTGCAATTTTAGCTTCTTTTTTTATAAATTTAATAGTATCGTGTGTACTTATTCGATAATACAAAGTATGTGATAGTTTTATGAAATAAAATTACACGAATAAACAAAAAGATCAAGCAAATTAATAAAATTTTCATCAATGTGTAAGCATTTTAGGGACACATGCCCTACTTTTATTTTTTTCCACTCTTACCCTATGTTTATTGACATTCTTTTTTTTTCTAGTTTAGGCTCATCAATAACTCTTTAACACCTTTATTAGTTCAAATTTATTCTTGAGGTAGACAAGAATTTGTTAACTTGTCTGCTCTAGAAAACCTTAGGTATTATGTTTTTCTTTTTTTTTATAAAAAATATCTTGGATTTGTGCCAACTCAATAAACTTAATAGTCTAATACTAAATTAAAATTAATAGCCTAACATCAAATTATAATAAGAAGACGTAAAATATTTACACACATAGACAAAAATACTACTCCCTCTGTCCCAATTTATGTGACACATTTCGGATTTCGAGATTCAAACAAGTCTATCTTTGACCGTAATTTTTTCATATATCTTTTAATTAT
>JAJOOS010008357.1:0-39919 GCA_029582725.1 Solanum chiquidenum
ATTATGATGTCTAATATGAGGTAAAGATAAGGGTTAGTAAATTATACACACGTAGCCGGACCAAGGTGTGGGGTGAAATTCTCTAGATGCCGGACCAAGGATTTAGAGATACCTAACTTATCACTTTGCATGTAATACACTAGGAAAGGATTGCGGTTACTGGGATTACTGCATTATGAGCTTGTGGTTAACATATATACCCTAGTTAAATTTCTCATCTTGATAACAACTGAAATTGACTTTTGTTTATTGATTACTTACTGAATTCTCACAATTTGTTTCACAAATTCCCCCCCTTTTTTATTACTTGTTTCTGGAAGTACTTTGGCTAATTGAATATAATTGTTGGTTAAAAGTAAAGTCTAAACCATTTTCCTCGTGGGATCGACCCCAACCTACAAGTTGGGTTCTTTACTTGATAACGATCGCTTATACTTCTTTAGGGAGGTGTAATTTGAGCGTATCACCCATGTTCCATGAACAACCAGCAAAATGGACAACTTCCAACATGGCGGTGAAACATATCTATTAAATTTCAGGTGTCACTCAACAAACAGATGTAAAAGACAGGATTGCTATACATACCAAGTTTGGAAGTAATGAAATAGGAGAAAACATAACACACAATAGGAAGCTCATGAAAGTTTAATTGGTTGTATTCATAGGCTCGAGGGAAGACAAGATGATATGAACAACACCAGAGAACTACCAAGGAAGACGTTATTTTTTAGTACAATATGTTATTTAAATTTTGGCTACAATGATTTGGGACTCTTTGAGGGGGACATGTATTTTAGGAAACGGCAAAACAAAGAGGGCAAAGAGTTAATTCGTGTTCAATGAGTTACTAACAAACAGGCTACAGTGTACGCCTACAAAGCACTGTACAATTAATAATAAACTTTGAATGAGACGTTCTTTGTTATCTTACCTACAAACAATAAGTAAGCCTAAGCCATACATTAAGTCTGGTGTGATGAAAAATTATTGAAAAACCTATATTTCGTACTCATGAAATATACCTTACAAATACAATTTTATGGGTATATGGATCTGGAGACTAGGCATAACGTGAACCGCACATGCGGTGAATCTAGTTAAATTAAAAGTGGAAAGATTCTAAACTTAATGTTTGATTACAAAAATGACCTTGGAAGACCATTTTATTCTTTACTACAATACTATTTCAATAAGCATGTTTATAAGAAAAAAAAACCGCACATTCCAATTACTAAAAGAATGAACGAACATTCAATTACAATTCTTAGGGTAAAAGAAAAGATTATTGTTTGATCTTTCTTCCGTTGCTATTGCCTTGTCATTTAACCTTAATTGCTTCATCTTCCAAATTTATTAAAATGTATGGATATTTAAGAGAGTCAAAAAGAAAATAACAAAACATATCAAGAGAACCTAAAAGAACAAGAAAGCAGACATTCACTTATTTAATATTAATAAATAAGAATCTGTCAACAAAATTTCAAGGCATCATAACAATAAAGTGGTACCAAAATTTGTGAATATATTCCAGTTGTTTGGAATAGTTACAACAGGTCGATGATAGTGCCTTGACATGATAATTGTCGTATTTATTTTGATTGTGGTGAAGAAGATAATTTCCAAACCAATGGAGTGTATTAGGTACACATATTTAAGAGTTCATTCTAAATTTTCTCTTGAAATTGAAATTTTCTAGATCTTCTCTAATATCTTGCATGAAACGGTATGATGACACATAAATGTACTAAAATATAAATGTTAATGGACAATAGATGGGCATACAATATATCTATGGAAGAGTGAGTCACAGTTTAGCTATTACTTCTTTTCATGTTATTTTTTGTTTGAGTTTTGTTCTTATGATAAATCTTCATTGTATTTTTAGTCAACTGAATTCGGATAGTATGTTGGCGTAACAATGTACGGTAGATTACAATTTTGGGATATGATGTTCACAATTATTTTAATATTTCTGGATTATTTGTTATTATATAAATGATCATATTTTTTATAATAAAATTCCTAATCGTATGAGTCATCGTGTTTTACGTAATCATTACATTCATATTTTCGTGAATCTAACAAAAAAATAAATGGGCTCACGTGCAACACAAGTGCCCAGAGACTAGTCAATTAAAATGCAAAAAACATTGATGTATCTTAAAGACATTCTTCACAATAACAACAAGGCTTAACTCTTTTTACAAACACTAACCTGAATAAAGAAAACCTTTTTTTGCCGGAAAATCAAGAATCGAAAGCTTTGAGTTCTCGAAACTGTAAAAACAGAGTAATAGAGACTGATGAATTTGAATAAATTGAATGCATAGACAAAATTATATATAGAACGATATAGAGAAACAGAACAAAATAAAATTGAATTTAGATGAGCCTTTTTTCATGAGAGAAAAAAGTGAAAAGAGAGGTAAAATAAAAAAGTTATGAAATGATTGTGCCATAAGACACATAGTAGAAGATATCAAACAAAATCTTCAAGAAAAATAATAAAATCCACCATATAATGACGGAAGGGAACCAACTAGCAGACTACATAGAAAACATGTCTATTGACAAAGGAAATTACATATTTTTGGATTTAAACAACATGGATACAACAACGAGAAGGATTATAAACAATAACAAATTAAATTGCTCATATTTGAAAGTATCACCAACTAGAATATAATGGAACTGGGAAGGCCACAACATCATAAGTTTTTCACATAGACATCATTTACAAAACATCATGAGTGTAAACAAATGTGAAGAATTGTCTGACCTAGTCTACTTCAACCAGGAAAAAGGGACTAGGCAAAAGGGAGGAATTGGGGTCAGATGGGAGCTCTTAAACTTGAAAGGAGTCTTCATCACTAGTTTGAAGAGGTGGACTAAAGCTACTCATGCATTCTGATCAAGCACCATTTGCGGAAATAGGGGAATTAGATGGGAGAAAAGGAAGAAGAAGAGAACAAAGGTGAGCAAGAACCTAGACATGAGGTATCCTTTCGGAAGACAATATACAAAAAGCAACACACAAGAGGAAAGACCCACCATAAAATAGAAGGCAGTTGCAAAGACGAAGAGAGGCAGTTTAAGCGAGAAGCAAAAACATACAGAAGTAAACAGGATGAACTACACTTAATCTTGTTAGATGAGGAAAGGAAGACATGAACACAAGTCCATGAATGTTGATGATCCATAAGTTGAGGAGGTGGAACTTCTTTTTTATCCAAAGTAAGAACATTTTTTTAGGTGTGGGATGGAGTTAAACTGAAAGAGAGAGGCGGATTATGAAATGGGGAACCCTAGCATTAAGGAAAGGTTATTGGCAGTATGTTGCAGGCCATCCAGATGGGCTATCCATTTATTTGTTTTGTTTGTTAATTGATATGGGGATTAGCCCATATGAGTATTGTAATGTTTTTAGATTGATTTCAATAAATGCCCAAAAGTTGTTTTAAAAAAGTGTGCATTTAGTGACATATTTGAATCTTCCCACGAACCAAGATGATGTAAAGTATGAAGATTAACTCATCAATATCTTTCAAATAAATTCACACTCAAAATTTATAAATTTGAATTTTGAAATTTTGATTTAACATAAACTGAATCGGAAATAATAGTATGTGTATATTCTTTTATTCTATAAGAATTGACTTGCATGGGTATTTTCGGAAAAAGTAAAAACAATATTTTTTTTTCTTTAATTAAGTTTGTCTATAAATTTTTGAAATTGTTGGACCTACTTTAGCTATGCCCGTTAGTTTTAATTCATATACTTTAATTATAGCTTTATTACTTTGAATGTTGGTGTTCTTTATGTACATTTTGTAATTACTTTGAGTAAGCAAATTAATTGTCGATGAAGAATAATATTGTAACACCCCGTAACTAGAAAGAAGTTAAAAAGTGGAGATAGTCATTTCTGTAAAGAATATAAAAATCTGGAAAATTTGTTACGTATGTTAAGTTGGATTTTTGGTCAACTTCAAACGACCATAACTCCTAGATCAGGATGATTTAGGTGTGTTTCCAGACATCGTAGGAAAGATCTTGGAATGATTTAGGTGTGTTTCCAGACATCGTAGGAAAGATCTTGTGCTATTCCGAGTTTGTATGAGTGAGATATTCCCATTGGAGGTTGGGCTGTTCAAATAAGGAAAGTCTAATCCGGATTTTGGAAGGGTATTTTAGTCTTTTCCTTTCCCAATTATTTTAATTCATTTTTAGGAGTTTAATTGGGTTCTAAACTGAACTTGGTCAGTTTACACTTTTCCAAAAAGAGTTAGGGTTTTGAGAGAAAAGAAAAGAAGAGGAGAAAAGAGGAGAAGAAGCATGATTCATCAGGTTCGTTCAAGTTTGATCGTGGGTTTCGTCAAGGGGTGATCCCTACGAGGCATGTGAGTTCACATAGCATTGGGTTTGTTCACCCATGCACCAAACATGTTTTATTCAGTGTAATTTCTTCCTAAAAAGATTGAGAATTTGATGTTCTTGAGTTGTATTCTTTAATTGCTTCCGTTCTTGAATTTGGGATGAGATTGAGGAGTTCTTGAGAGTTTAAGATTGATTATTAGAATTGCTTTGAGTTAGATTCTTGTGTATATGTTGTGGGTACCTGAATCTAAAGAGATATGGAGAAAAATAATCGAAATTAGGTGAATTGGGGCTAGAAAACGAAGAAGGAACAAGTTGGGAAAATCTGGGTACCAGGTCATTTCCCCTCGCGAAGCGGTCACTGACCTCTCTGCCTCAAAAGTTATTATCGCGACCAAAATTTAAATACATCCCCGCGTCACGGACCAGCTTTTAGGCAGTGATTTCTTGATCTTTTCTCATGTTTAACTATCTAAAATCATTCCTAAACATCATAAGATCTTTCCTATCACAAATCACAATCCTTGAATCCATAATTCAATTCAAGGAAAGTTAAGAGTCAAGTCAAGAGAGGTTAAGAGTCAAGTCAAGAGAAGTTAAGAATCAAGTCAAGTCAAGAGAAGTTAAGAGCCAAGTCAAGAGAAGTTCGTAGAGTCTTCCAAAAGCCTTTTACAAATGATGTAACTTTGGTTTAAGACTTGAGTTTTGAGTTTAGTAAAGAGTAAAGTTTAAGTTCATTTCTTATAAAGTATATGGGGACTATGTATTCCCAAAGAGTTTAAAATGTTTTCACAATTAAGCAAGAAGGGAAACTTTGATTTCCAAAGAGCCTTTGAGCTAGTTTTCAGAAAAGAGTAAATGATTTTACAATTAAGCAAGAAGGGAAACTGATATTTCCAAGATAGCCTTTGATCTATGTTTTGAGCAATTATCTCAAATCACAGAAAGAGGTATATTTTTAAACATAATAGCTAGAATTATATTTTGGGAGTAGTATTGAGCACCGATATGGGGGAGAGTTCAGACAACTCACAGCTCCCATAAACCATGTAGCCACCATGGGTAGAAAAGGGTCATACTTTTTAGATGATTCCTTTAGTGTTTTCTAGCATAGACTGGTGGATCCACTTAGTAGTTAAGGTTCTATACCCCCGGAAAGGTATAGGACGGCCCTGGCAGCGTGCGGCAAAATGTTGTATCACCACGATAACTCTTAAGTGATGGTTGTCGATTAGAAAAACTCCCACATCAGTACTTTGTATTTTTAAATACATTAAAAATAATTGTATTTTCTTATACAAACAGAGTTCATATTTTATCTTTGCATACATACAGAGTTATTATTGTATTTTTACACACACAGTTGAAAAACATATTTTAAACCTTTTCTTTATACTACATTTATATACACTACTTTATATTGAAATCAGTTGAGTTGAGTTGAGTTGAGTTAAGCCAGGTAACTTCTTCAGTTCCTTTCAAGCTTATGTCTTATTTTAGAACTCCCCTCACATACTTGTACATTCAATGTACTGATGGTATTTGGCCTGCATTTTATTATGATGCAGACACAGGTAACCAGGATCAGCATCCAGCGCATCGTTGATCAAGCTGAGCACTCAGAGTCAATTGGTGAGCCTCCTTGCCTTCCGAAGGATCCCTTTGGTTATGTTTTGTTTTATTGCATGCTTATTTCAGTTCTTAGGATGATCGAGGGTCTTGTCCCAACATCCCTCAGAGTTTTGAGGCTTCATAGACATAGTTAGTTGATGTTAGTTCATGAGTCTTTACTTTTACTTTTCAGTTAAACTGAGACTTGAGTTGCCACTTTGGCAGTGAATGTTATTATAATACATTCTAAGTTATATTTTGAGCAGTTCAATTTAGTTGTTTTAAAAGTATTTATCTTGAATAAAGTCTTCCACTGAGTAAGTAAGACAGGACAAGGGTTCACTTGGGGCCAACAATTGTTCTCGAGTGCCTGCCACGTCCTACTGTAGGCTCGTGGCGTGACAAACTTGGTTTCAGAGCACATAATTCAAGAGTCTATGAAGTTGTGTCTGTAGAGTCCTGGTCATTGGTGTGAAGCGCGCCACATCTATAATTGGGAGGCTGCAACATTTAGGAACTATCTCACTTCATTAATACTCATTTCATGCGATAGAGTTCATCTCTATAAAAGCTTCTTTCTAACTCGTGCTTGTGCGTAATGGATTGTAAGATGGGATTTGTTTGAGGAGGCCTTCTTGGGGCGTTTCTTTCCCCGAGAATTGAGAGAAGCAAAGGTAGAAGAATTATTCACTCTTAAGCAGGAATCTATGAGTGTTCATGAGTACAGTCTGAAGTTTACCCAACTTTCCCGCTATGCTCCGGAGATGGTTGTTGACATGGAAAGCAGGATAAGTTTGTTTGTTGTTAGGTTAACTCGTCTATCAAGTAAAGAAGGCAAGACAACTATGCTAATAGGTGACATGTACATAGCAAGGCTGATGATCCATGTGCAAAAAGTTGAGCAGGACAAGCTGAGGGATAGCGAAGAGTTTAAGAACAAGAGAGGGAATAAGTCCGGGGAGCAGAAGAGTAATGCAAACTGTTCATCCTTCCAACAGAAATAGAAGGGATTTTCTCCATCATCTGCTAGTGCACCTGCACCTAAGAACAAAAGTGAGTACAATAGTCAGAATTTAAGAGCCAAGCCTGCCTATTCCTAGGGTAGTATGGTGCAAGGGGGTAGTAAGCCTCCTGTTGGCGTTAAGTGTGGTAGGAACAACTCAGGTACATAGACTTGTACGACTAGGAGTTCAACTAATGGATTCCACAGAAGGAGGAGTAGTGGTGATGAATGGGGCTGAATCCTCATTAGTGTAAGAAGTAAAAGAGAAGCAAGACCAAGATCCTATTTTGCTTGAATTAAAGGAAAATGTTCATAAGCAGAAAGTGATGGGTTTTGAACAAGGGGGAGATGGTGTTTTGAGGTATCAAGGTAGATTATATGATTGATTTCAAGGGTAATTGGAATGATCACCTATCTCTTATTGAGTTTGCCTACAACAATAGTTACCCTGCTAGCATCCAAATGGCTCCATATGAGGCTCCTTATGGGAGAAATGCAGATCTCCTATTGGATGGTTTAAGGTTGGTGAAGCTGGGTTGATAGGACCAGACTTAGTTCATCAAGCTATGGAGAAAATGAAAGTCATTCAAGAGAGGTTGAAAACAGTGCAGAGTCATCTGAAATCCTACACTGATGTTAGGAGAAGGGAGTTAGAGTTTGAAGTAGATAATTGAGTATACTTGAAAGTTTCACCCATGAAGGGTGCTATGAGATTTAGTAAGAAGGGGAAGCTTAGTCCCCGGTATATTGGCCCTTACCAAATATCCAATAGGGTAGGTAATGTAGCTTATGAGTTGGAGCTACAACAAGAGTTAGTCGCGGTTCATCCAGTTTTTTTCACATTTTCATGTTGAAGAAGTGCATGGGCGATCCTTCATTGATCATACCAACTGAAGATATTGGGATCAAGGATAACTTATCTTATGAAGAGATTCCGGTCAATATTCTAGATCGCCAAGTTTGCAAGTTGAGGACTAAGGAGCTAGCATTAGTCAAAGTCATTTGGAGGAACCAATTTGTTGAGGAAGATACTTGGGAAGCTGAGGAATATATGAAGAAGATATATCCACATCTCTTTGAAACCGCAGAAATTCCAGACCAAGGTACTAATTCTCTTCTTAGTACTCTTTAATTTATGAGATTGCATGTGGTATTTACTTTGCTTGTTGGGTGTTTGAGCTGAATGTTAGATGTTACACCCTTAGCCTACTAAGAATAAGCTCATTCGAGGACGAATGTTCCCAAAGGGGAGATATTGTACCAACCCGTAACTAGAAAGAAGTTGAAAAGTGGAAATAGTCATTTTTGGAAAGAATATAAAAAACTGGAAATTTTGTTAAGTATGTTGAGTTGGATTTTTGGCCAAATTCAAATGAACATAACTCCTAGCTCAGGATGAGTTATGTGTGTTTCCAGATATAGTAGGAAATATCTTGTAATAATCTTTCCAACGCCACTGAGTTTGCGTGATTCCAAGTTTGTATGATTGAGATATGCCCATTGGAAGTTTGGTTGTTCAAATAAGGAAAGTCTAATCCAGATTTTTGAAGGGCATTATGGTATTTTCCATACCCCATGACTTAATATCGTTTTTGGGTAATTAATTGGGGTCTAAACATATAGGATTCAGTTTACGCTTTTACAATATTGAGTTAGGGTTTTAGAGAAGAGAAAAGAAGAAGAGAAGAGAGGAGAAGAAGCAAGAATCGTCAAATTCTCGAAGCTAAGATCGTGGAATTCGTCAAGGGGTGATCCCTACGAGGTATGTGAGTTCACATAGAGTTGGGTTCGTTTACCCACATTTCAAACATGTTTATTTCAGTATAATTTTCTTCCTAAAAGATTGAGAATTTGATGTTTTCTGAGTTGTATTCTTGAATTGCTTTTAGTCTTGAATTTGGGATGAGATTGATGAGTTCTTGAGAGTTTAAGGTCGATTTTAGAGTTGTTTTGAGTTAGCTTCTTGGGTACATTTGTTGGGTATCTGAATCTAAAGAGAATTTGACAAAAAGAACTGAGTTTAGGCGAATTGGGGGTCAGAAAATGAAGAAGGACAAAGTTGGCAGAATCTAGGTACCAGGTCTGCGTTGCGGACATGTTCCTCAGGATTGGAAAAATCTTCCTCACGTTGTGGAGCGGTCGCGGACCGTTCTGTCTCAAAATTTATTTCGCGACCAAAAATTTAAATGCATCTCCGCATCACGAACTTGCTTCCAGACAGTGATTTCTTGATCTTTTCTCATGTTTAACTATCTAAAAACACTCCTAAACATCATGAGATATTTCCTATCACAAATCATAATCCATGAATCCATAATTCAATTCAAGGTTCAGTTAAGAGTCAAGTCAAGAGAAGTTAAGAGTTAAGTTAAGAGAAGTTAAGAGTCAAGTCAAGACATGTTCATAGAGTCTTCCAAGAGTCTTCCAAGAGTCTTTTACAAATGTTTTAACTTTGTTTTAAGACTTGAGTTTTGAGTTGAGTAAAGAGTAAAGTTTGAAGTTCATTTCTTTAAAAGAGTATATCGGGACAATGTATTCACAAAGAGTAAAATGTTTTCACATTTAAAGAAGAAAGGAAACCTTTATTTCCAAAAGAGCCTTTGAGCTAGTTTTTCAGTAAAGAGTCGTTGAGCTAGTTTTTTCAGTTAAAGAGTAAATTTTTTCACAATTAAGCAAGAGAGGAAACTTTGATTTCCAAGAAGAGCTTTTGAGCTATGTTTTTGAGCAATTATCTCAAATCCCAGAAAGAAGTATGTTTTTTTAAAACATAAGAGCTGGTATCATATTTTGGGAGTAGTATTCAACACCGATATGGGGGAGAGTTTAGACAACTCACAGCCCCCATAAACTATGTAGCCACCATGGGTAGAAAAGGGTCATTCTTTTTAGATAATTCCTTACTGCTTTTTAGCATAGACTAGTGGATCCACTTAATAGTTAAGGTTCTATACCCCTGGCAAGGTATAGGGCGGCCCTAGCAGCGTGAGGCAAAATATTGTATCATCACGATAACTCTTAAGTGATGGTTTTCGGTTAGAGAAACTCCCACAATAATATTTTGTATTTTTATATACATCAGAAATATTTGTATTTTCTTATACAAACAGAGTTCATATTGTATCTTTGGATACATACAAAGTTATTATTGTATTTATAAATACACAGAGTTGAAAACCATGTTTTAAATTTTTTCTTTATACTGCATTTATTTACAGTGCTTTCTATTGAAATCAGTTGAGTTGAGTTGAGCCAGGTAAGTTCTTCAGGTCGTTTCAAGCTTATGTCTTGTTTTAGAATTCCCCTCGCATACTATTACATTCAATGTACTGACGCCATTGGGCCTGACTCTTATGATGCAGACACAGGTAACCAGGATCAGCATCCAGTTCATCGTTGATTCTAGTGAGCTCCAGAGTTTGTTGGTGAGCCTCCTGGCTTCCGGAGGATCCTTTTTATTGCTTTCAGTATTTTAGTTCATTAGGATGTCGTGGGTCTTGTCCCAACATCCATCTCAGTTTTAGAGGCTTCGTAGATAGACAGTCAGTTAGTTCATTTTTCTTTACCTTGTTATTGGCTTATGTTCAGATTTGTTTCGCCACTTTGGCTAAGTTTTATTTCTAAAAGATTATGAGTTTAGTCTGAGACAATTGAGTCATCTTGCATTTGAGTTCTTTTATTAATGCTTAAAGTCTTCCACTGAGTAACTAAGCCAGGACAAGGGTTCGCTTGGCGCCAGGAATGGTTTTCGAGTGCCAGTCCCGCCCAGGGTGTAGACTTGGGGTGTGACAAACTTCCTGAATCTAAAGAGATATGGAGAAAAAGAATCAAAATTAGGTGAATTGGGGCTATAAAATGAAGAAGGAACAAGTCGGGCAAATCAGGGTATCAGGTCCGCATCGCGCACCTATTTCTCAGATTTGAAAATTTCCCATCGCGTCGCGGAGCACTCACGGATCGTTCTGCCTCGAAAGTAATTTTCGCAACCAAAATTTAAATACATCTCCACGTCGTGAACCAACTTTCAGGCAGTGATTTCTTGATCTTTTCTCATGTTAAACTATCTAAAATCATTCCTAAACATCATGAGATCTTTCTTATCACAAATCACAATCCTTGAATCCATAATTCAATTCAAGGAAAGTTAATAGTCAAGTCAAGATAAGTTAAAAGTCAAATCAAGATAAGTTAAGAGTCAAGTCAAGAAAAGTTAAGAGTTAAGTCAAGATAAGTTAAGAGCCAAGTCAAGAGAAGTTCATAAAGTCTTCCAAAAGCCTTTTAGAAATGATTTAACTTTGTTTTAAGACTTGAGTTTTAAGTTCAGTAAAGAGTAAAGTTAAAGTTCTTTTCTTCAAAAGAATATGGGGACTATGTATTCCCAAAGAGTTTAAAATGTTTTCACAATTAAACAAGAAGGCAAACTTTGATATCCAAAGAGCCTTTCAGCTAGTTTTCAGAAAAGAGTAAATGCTTTCACAATAAGCAAGAAGGGAAACTGGGATTTCCAAGATATCCTTTGGACTAAGTTTTGAGCAATTATCTCAAATCACAGAAAAAGTATGTTTTTAAACATAGGAGCTAGAATCATATTTTAGTAGTAGTATTGAGCACCGATATGGGGGGAATTTTAGACAACTCACAGCCCCATAAACCATGTAGCCACTATGGGTAGAAAAGGGTCATACTTTTTATATGATTCCTTTAGTACTTTTTAGCATAGACTAGTGGATCCACTTAGTAGTTTAGGTTCTATAACCCCGTCAAGGTATAGAACTTCCCTGGCAGCGTAAGGCAAAACGTTATATCATCACGATAGCTCTTAAGTGATGGTTGTTGGTTAAAGAAACTCCCACAATAGTACTTTGTATTTTTATATACATAAAAAATATTTGTATTTTCGTATACAAACAGAGTTCATATTATATCTTTGCATACATACAGAGTTATTATTGTATTTCTAAATACACGGAGTTGTAAACCATGTTTTAAAGCTTTTCTTTATACTGCATTTATATACACTACTTTTGTAACACCCCGTATTCAAAACAGACCACATTTACAGAATTTCAAAAGCTACAAGTGCCACCTACGGGCACCACCTACGGACCGTAAGTCAGACAACGGTACATGCTGGTGGTTCGTGGATGGACACTGCAACCCTCCTACGAGAAGCCTCAGCAATTTTAGCTAGGGGTTGACCCACAACCAGGACCTACGGACCGTAGGTGGGACCAGGGTCCGTGGATCAAGGTCCCCAGAAAATTGGCTAAGGGTCAACCTATACCAGGACCTACGGACCGTAAGTCAGACCACAGTCCGTAGTACAGGGCCGTAGGTCAGACCCTCATTAGTAGACTTCCAGTCACGAGTGATGGTTGACCAGCACGGACCGTCAGTCGATCGACGGTCCGTAACTCCATTCCGTCAGTGACTCAGACAACATTTAAGTCAGGGGTCTTTTGGTCTTTTCCTATTTCATTGGGCCCCTAAGCTATGTCGTTTAGACCCTACATTATGAGGTTTTAGTCAGTTTAAGCCTAGAAATATAACTATAACTTACCTAAGTCAAATCATTAATCAAACTTAGAAAAATTAGAACGCTAAGAGGAGAAGACAAATCAAGAACCCTAGTTCAAGAACACACCAAGGTTCCATCACTTCCAGCCCCAAAATCGAAATATTTCTCCGTGAAATTCGTCACCAGGTATGTGGGATTTCACTAGTGGGTTCCTTTAACCCATTAGGTCCCTAGTTTTCAGTCAGTTTCTTGATTCCCTTATTATGACTTGACCTAGGGTTTATTGAATGTTAGAATTAGTGGGTTCTTAGCTGTTAGAATGATCCAAATCAGATTAGTATGTTAATATTTAGTTTATTGCATGAATTTCAGAACCCTAGCTATGTATTTTTTTAGTTCTTGAATTACACATGCTAGGTCATATATTTCAGTTATTCAGATATACATGCCTCAGTTATTAATGCATCAATATCAGTTTAATTGTTGCATTCTCAGTTTGTATGTTCAGTTCGAGCTATCCAGTAACTTACATAAATTAAGTCATAATGTGTTAATTACATAATCCATTGGGAGTAGAATAATACCGAGTTGGACTAGGGTTCAATGTACCTAAATTGTCCCAGAACTACTAACCACTGAGGTTGTAAGTCCCCTCTGTGGGCATCATTTAAGTGATCACGCCAGCATGCCTATATACCTCTGGCAAGGTATATTGGGTCCTCTCGATGGGGCGTATACATCGGACTCCACATTTAGCTCATTTGGTTTTATTATCGATTATTAGTAGCTCCCACAGTTCAGTCAGATTCTACTGCATTGACCATTTATCAGTACATCCAGTATTCAGTTTCAGTATGTTATAAATTGGTCACTGCATTCAGTTATCTCAACATTCATTATCTATATCATGTTAAGATTATATCATTGCCTATTTGCTTTGTTCAGTAATATGTTATTTCAGCTGTATTCCACCATGCATGCTCAGTACCTTTCAAGTAGTGACGCATACGTGCGCTACATCTTCTCGTGATGTAGGTTCAGGTTCTTAGCATCAAGATCACACTTAGATCGGTTCTCGATCTACAGTTAAGAAGAATCAGTGGTGAGTCCTCATTCTCCAAGGACAATAGTCATGAGTTTATTTTCTCAGTAATTTTAGTCCTTTAGTGTCAGTTTTGCTAGACTTAGCTGGAGCCTGTCCCAGCATTTCTAGTCAGTTAGAGGCTATTTTCAGACATATATAGATTCATCTTAGTATTTAGTTAATATCCTCCTTGTATTAAACTCATCAGTTTTCATATATCTTAGTTATAATATATGGGTATTCCCCATCTTTTCATTTTGTTTATGATTATAGCTTCCGCACAGTTTCTATTATTCAGTTTATATTTAGTATGCTCCTGATCATGCCGGCAGGGTTAGCTTGGGATCACTTGTGGTCCTAGGTCCCGTTTCCGCGTCTTGGGCGGTAGCTCGAGGCATGACAAACTTGGTATCAGAGCACTAGGTTTAAGTATCCTTGGATGTCTGAAAAGTCGCAATAGGTAGAGTCCTTTTCATGGATGTATAGTGCGCACCACATCTAATGAGAGGGAGGCTATATAGTGCCTTAGGAAAAAATATTTATTTTTTTGTTACTCCTATCGTGCGTAAGGTATGATCTAATTCCATTCTTACTCGACGTTCTACATTTTAGATCATGCCTCCTCGTAGAGCTAATGCTAGGAATTCAAACTCAGCTCCTCCAGTCCCTGATCAAGAAGTGTCGAATGCAGAGTTCAGGAACGCCATTCAAATGTTGGCTCAAAGTGTGGCCAATGAGAACAATCAGCGGGCTCCAGTTCTTGTAAATGCCAATGTTGGGTCAGCTGTAGCCAGGGTGCGAGACTTTGTTAGGATGAATCTTCTAGAATTCTTAGGATTGCAAGTTGGAGAAGATCCCCAAAACTTCATTGATAAGGTCAAGAAGATCTTTGAAGTGATGCAGGTAACTAGGAATGATCGGGTTGAGTTAGCATCTTACCAACTTAAGGATATGGCTCATATCTGGTATACTCAGTGGAAAGAAAAAAGGGGGATGCAACTCCTATTACTTGGGATTGTTTCAGCGAAACCTTTCTGCACAGGTTTTTCCCCATAGAGTTGAGAAAAGCAAGGGTCCATGAATTTATGAACTTAAAGCAGGGTAACATGACGGTCCAGGAGTATGGGCTCAAGTTTAACCAACTCTCTAGGTATGCTCCTCACATGGTTGCTGACTCTAGGGCTTTGATGAATAAGTTTCTTTATGGGGTGTCAGACTTAGTGAAAACAGAGTGCATGAATTCTATGTTATTGGGAGACATGAACATCTCGAGGTTCATGACTCATGCTCAGCAGGTTGAGGGTGATAAGCTTAGGGAACAGTCTAAGGAGACTAAGAAAGAATGAACAGGTAACTACAAGTATTCCCAACAGAAATCAAGTGGTGGAAATCGCTCGCAGTTTCAGCAGAAGTCTTCGACTCCAGCCCATTCATCGGCTAGTGTTTTATCCCCTAGGTTCCGTAACAATTAGAAATGTAGGGCGTCGGGCTCTAAGTCTCAATAAAGTGTTACAGGTACCAAAACCTACCCAACTTGCCCAAAATGTAGTAAGAACCATCCGGGCGAGAGCCTTACAGGTAAGGAAGGATGCTTTGGGTATGGTCAGTATTGTCATAGATTAAAGAAATGTCCTTCTAGACAGGGTCAAGGAGGAAATAATGGTAGAGCTCAGTCTACAACTTCAGCAGCACCAGCAGGTCGCCCGACCTAGTGGGGTAACTCTTTTGGTACAGGTGGCGGACAACGCCAAAACAAGTTCTATGCTCTTTAAGCTCGTTAAGATCAAGAAGGTTCTCCTGATGTAGTCACTGGTACATTACGAGTCTTTGATCTTGATGTTTATGCATTGTTAGATCCAGGGGCTATTTTGTCTTTTGTAACTCCTTACATAGCAGTCCAATTCAGTGTTAGCCCAGAAACACTTTCAGAACCCTTCTCAGTCTCTACTCCAGTTAGTGACCCAGTTATAGCTATACGGGTATACATAAATTGCCCTGTCACAGTCTCCCAGAAAATCACCTCAGCAAATCTTGTAGAGTTAGAAATGATAGACTTCGACGTCTTTCTAGGCATGGATTGGTTACATTCCTGTTATGCCTCAGTCGATTGTAGAACTAGGATTATTCATTTTCAGTTTCCAAACGAACCAATCTTAGAATGGAAGGGTAGTAGCTTAGCGCCTATGGGTCGATTCATTTCTTACCTTAAGGCCAGAAAGATGATCTCTAATGGTTATCTCTATCATCTAGTTTGGGTTAAGGATTCTAGTTCCGCAAGTCCAACTCTTAAGTCAGTTCTAGTGGTTAATGAGTTTCAAGAAGTGTTTCCAAATGATCTACTCGGAGTTCCTCCCGAGAAGGAAATCAACTTTGGAATTGATCTCCTTCCAGATACCCAGCCTATCTCTATTCCTCCTTACAGAATGGCTCTAACTGAGCTTAAGAAATTGAAAAAGCAGTTGAAAGACCTTCTAGATAAGGGCTTCATCAAACCTAGTATTTTGCCATAGGGTGCACCAGTATTGTTAACAAAAAAGAAAGAAGGTTCTCTCCGAATGTGCATTGACTATAGACAATTGAACAAGGTCACAATCAAGAATAAGTATCCCATCCCTAGGATTGATGACTTGTTCGACCAACTTCAGGGTGCTAGTCATTTCTCGAAGATAAACCTCAAATCAGGTTATCATCAGCTTAAACTCAGAGGTAGGGACATTCCGAAAACAGCCTTCAGAACTCGGTATGGTCATTACGAATTTGTAGTTATGTCATTTGGACTAACCAATGCTTCTGTAGCTTTCATGGATTTGATGAACAGAGTGTTCAAGCAGTACTTGGACTTGTTCGTTATCATCTTTATTGATGATATCCTCATTTACTCTAGGAATAAGAAAGAACATGCGAGTCATTTGAGAATTGTTCTGCAAACTCTCAAAGATCGCCAGTTATTAGTAAAATTTAATAAGTGCGAGTTTTGGTTACAATCAGTTGCTTTCCTTGGCCATATTGTGTCTAGTGAAGGAATTTGAGTAGATTCGCAGAAGATAGAGGCAGTGAAACAATGGCCCAGACCTACCTCTGCTACAGATATCAGAAGTTTCTTAGGTCTAGCGGGCTATTATAGACGGTTCGTGGAAGGATTTTCATCCATAGCCTCACCATTGACTAGGTTGACTCAGAAAAAGGTTAAGTTCTAGTGGTCAGATGATTGTGAGAAAAGCTTTGCAGAACTGAAAACTAAGTTGACTACAACTCCTGTCTTAACTCTACCAGAGGGTTCAGATGACTATGTGATCTATTGTGATGCATCCAGGGTCGGCCTAGGTTGTGTGTTGATGCAACGAGGTAAGGTTATAACTTATTCTTCTAGATAGCTTAAGGTACATATGAAGAATTATCCGACTCATGACCTCGAGCTTACAGCAGTGGTGTTTGACCTCAATATTTGGAGACATTACTTGTATGATGTTCATGTAGATGTGTTCACAGAGCATAAGAGCCTCCAGTGTGTATTCACCCAGAAAGAGTTGAATCTTCGCCAGAGAAGGTGGCTTGAGTTCCTCAAAGATTATGATATGAGCGTGCATTACCATCCGGGTAAGGCGAATGTAGTAGCTAATGCTCTTAGCAAATTATTTGTGGGTAGTGTAGCACATGTTGAGGAAGAAATAAAAGAGCTAGCAAAGGATGTTCAGATACTTGCTCGCCTAGAAGTTCGTCTTATGAGCATATCAGATGGTGGTGTAACGGTTCAAAATGGGGCAGAATTTTTTTTGGTAGTAGAAGTCAAGGAAAAGCAAGACAGTGATCCAATCTTGCTTGAGCTTAAGGGTGAAGTCCACAATCAGAGAGTGGAGGTTTTCTCCCAAGGGGGAGATGGTGTGCTTTGCTACCAGGGTCGATTATGTGTTCCTAATGTGGGAAAATTGAGACAAAATATTCTTGTAGAGGCCCATAACTCCAGATATTCTATTCATCCAGGTGACACTAAGATGTACCGCGATCTGCGGGAAGTCTATTGGTGGAATTGTATGCAAAGAGATATAGCAGATTTTGTGGCTAATTGCCCTAATTGCCAGCAAGTTAAGGTAGAACATCAGAAACCAGGAGGTATGACACAAGAGATTGACATTCCTACTTGGAAGTGGGAAATGATCAACATGGACTTCATCACAAGTTTACCTCGTACTACAACCAACATGACTCCATTTGGGTGATTGTTGATAGGGTTACTAAGTCTTCTCGCTTTTTGGCGGTCAAGACTACAGATTCGGTGGAGGATTACGCCAAGATTTACATTAATGAGATTGTGAGGTTGCATGGGGTTCCTTTGTCTATCATCTCAGATAGAGGTCCTCAGTTTACCTCCCATTTTTGGAAGTCATTTCAGAAAGGTCTTGGTGCTCAGGTTAATCTTAGCACAACATTTCATCCCCACATGGATGGTCAGGTAGAGCGTACCATTCAGACCTTAGAGGACATGTTGAGAGCTTGTGTGATCGACTTCAAGGGTAGTTAGGATGACAACCTTCCTCTTATAGAGTTCGCCTACAACAATATCTACCATTCCAGCATTCAGATGGCCCCTGATGAGGCATTGTATGGGCGTAGATGTAGATCTCCAGTTTGTTGATTTGAAGTAGGTGAAACAGCCTTGATAGGACCAGATTCAGTCCTTGATGATATGGAGAAAGTGCAACTCATTATATATAGACTTAAGATTGCCCAGATTCGCCAGAAGTCTTATGCAGATGTGAGAAGAAGGGAATTAGAGTTCCAAGTTGAATGATTGGGTTTTCCTGAAAGTGTCACCTATGAAAGGGGTGATGAGATTTGGAAAGAAAGGGAAGCTCAGTCCTAGATATGTAGGCCCTTACAAGATTCTGAAGAGGATTGGTAAAGTGGCTTATGAGTTAGAGTTGCCAGCAGAATTAGCAGTAGTGCATCCGGTTTTTCATATTTCACTTTTGAAGAAGTGTGTGGGTCATCCAGCATCCATAGTGCCATTAGAGAGTGTGGATGTAAAAGATAGCCTTTCATATGAGGATGTACCAGTTGAGATTCTCGATCGTCAGGTTAGAAGGTTGAGAAACAAGGAAGTCGCTTCAGTCAAGGTTTTATGGAGGAGTCAGTCCGTAGAGGGAGCTACTTGGGAAGCAGAAGCAGTGATGAAGTCCAAGTATCCTCATTTATTTCCTCCCGATTCCACTCCAGCTTGAGGAAATAGTTCCTCTTCAGTATTTTAGTCATTCAAGCATAAATTCAGTCTTAGAATCATGTTCCTTCAGTTTGTACTTGCATTTTCAGCGTATTTACATGTCTTGGAACTCAGTTCAGTCAGAAATTCAGTTCTCATTTTTTAGGTGTAGGGATTACTGCCCTCTCCCTCCCTATCAGCTAGTTTAGTCTTCATTCGAGAACGAATGGTCCCAAGGGGGAGATAATTTAATACCTCATATTTGAAACAGACCAGATTTGCAGAATTTCAAAAGATACAGGTGCCACCTACGGGCACCACCTACGGACCGTAAGTCAAACCACGATCCGTGTTGGTGGCCCATGGATGGACAGGGCAACCCTCCTCCCAGAAGCCTCGGCAATTTCAGCTAAAGGTTGACCCACGACCAGGACCTACGGACCGTAGATGGGACCACAGTCCGTGGATCAAGGTCCCCAGAAAATTGGCTAAGGGTCAACCTACGCCAGGACTTACGGACCGTAGGTCAGACCATGGTCCGTAGTCTAGGGCCGTAGGTCAGACCCTCATTGTTACACTCCCCTTCATGAGTGACGGTTGACCAGTACGGACCGTCAGTCGATCGACGGTCCGTCAGTGACTCCGACAATAGTTAAGTCAGGGATCTTTTGGTCTTTTCCTATTTCGTTGGGCCCCTAAGCTACATCGTTTAGACCCTAAATTATGAGGTTTTAGTCAATTTAAGCCTAATAACATAACTAGAACTTACCTAAGTCAAATCATTAATCAAACTTAGAAAAATTAGAACGCTAAGAGGAGAAAAGAACCCTAGTTTTCAGTCAGTTTCTTGATTCACTTATTATGACTAGACCTAGGGTTTCTTGAATGTTAAAATTATTGGGTTCTTAGATGTTAGAATGATCCAAATCAGATTAGTATGTTAATATTCAGTTTATTGCATGAATTCCAGAACATTAGCTATGTATTTCTTTAGTTCTTGAATTACACATGCTAGGTAAGATATTTTAGTTATTCAGATATACATGCCTCAGTTATTAATGCGTCAATATCAGTTTAATTATTGCATTCTCAGTTTGCATGTTCAGTTTGAGCTATCCAGTAACTTACAGAAATTCAGTCATAATATGTTAATTACATAATCTATTGGGAGTAGCATAATACCGAGTTGGACTAGGGTTCAGCGTACTCAAATAGTCCCAGAACTACTAGCCATGTAGGTTGTAAGTCCCCTCTGTGGGCATCATTTCAATGATCACGCCAGCATGCCTCTATACCTCTAGCAGGGTATATTGGGTCCTCTCGATGGGGTGTATACATCGGACTTCACATTTAGCTCATGTGGTTTTATTATCGGTTATTAGTAGCTCCCACAGTTCATTCAGATTCTATTGCATTGACCAATTATCAGTACATCCAGTATTCAATTTCAGCATGTTATAAATTGGTCACTACATTCAGTTATCTCAGCATTCATTATATATATAATGTTCAGATTATATCATTGCCTATTTGCTTTGTTTAGTTATATGTTATTTTAGTTGTATTCTATCTTGTATGCTCAGTACCTTTCAAGTACTGACACAAACGTGCACTACATCTTCTTGTGATGTAGGTCCAGGTTCTCAGCATCCAGATCACGCTTAGATCGGTTCTCGATCTCCTGTTCAGAAGAATCAGTGGTGAGGCCTCATTCTAAGAGGACAATAGTCATGAGTTTCTTTTCAGTATTTTTAGTCCTTTAGTTTCAGTGTTGCTAGACTTAGTTGGGGCCTGCCCTAGCAAATCTAGTCAGTTAGAGGTTATTTTCAGACATAGATAGATTCAGCTTAGTATTAAGTTAATATCTTCCTTGTATTAAACTCATCATTTTTCATATATTTCATATATAGTATATGGGCATTCCCAATATTTTCATTTTGTTTATGATTATAGCTTCCGCACAGTTTCTAATATTCAGTTTATATTTAGTATGCTCATGATCATGCCAGAAATGTACTGATGCCATTTGGCCTGCATCTTAGTATGATGCAGACACAGGTAACCAGGCTCAGCATCCAGCGCATCGTTGATCCAACTGAGCACTCAGAGTCAGTTGGTGCACCTCCGTACTTTCCGGAGGATCCCTTTGGTTATGTTTTGTTTTATTGCTTGCTTATTTCAGTTGTTAGGATGATCGGGTGTCTTGTCCCAACATCCCTCAAAGTTTAGAGGCTTCATAGATAGAGTTAGTTCATGTTAGTTCATGAGTCTTTACTTTTACTTTTCAGTTAAGTTGTGACTTATTTTTCCACTTTGGCAGTGAATGTTATTATAATACATTCTAAGTTATATTTTGAGAAATTCAGTTTACTTGTTTTAAAAGTACTTATCTTGAGTAAAGTCTTCCGCTGACTAAGTAAGCCAGGCCAAGGGTTCGCTTGGGGCCATCAATGGTTCTCAAGTGCCGGCCACGTCCATGATGTAGGCTCGGGGCATGACAAACATATTATTAGAGCACAGAGTTCAAGATTCCAATGTAATCTATGAAGCCATGTTTGTAGAGCCTCCGTTATCGGTGTGAAGCTCGCCACATCTATAATTAGGAGTCTACAATATTTAAGAACTACCTCACTTCTTTCATACTCATTTCGTGTGATAGAGTTCATCTCTATAAAAGTTTCTTTCTAAATCGTGGTTGTGCATAACAAATTATGAGCTGAGATTTTTTTAAGGAGGCCTTCATTGGGGCGTTTCTTTCCCCGATAATTGAGAGAAGCAAAGGTAAGAAAATTACTCACTTTTAAGAAGGAATCTACGAGTATTCATGAGTATAGTCTAAAGTTTACCCAACTTTTCCATTATGCTCCGCAGATGGTTGCTGACATAAGAAGCAGGATGAGTTTGTCTATTATTGGATTGCCTCGTCTCTCAAGTAAGGAAGGCAAGACAACTATGCTAATAGGTAACATAGACATAGCAAGACTGATGATCCATGTGCAATAGCTTAAGGAGGACAAGCTGAGGTATAGCAAAGATTTTAAGAACAAGAGAGCTATGGCAGGGAATGAGTCCAGGCAGCAGAAGAGTAATGTGAACCCTTCATCCTTCCAACATAAACAGAAGGGACCTGCTCCATCATTTGCTAGTGCACGTGCACCTAAGAACAAAAGTGAGTACAATAGTTAGAATTTCAGAGCTAAGCCTGCCTATTCCCAGGGTAGTATGGCTCAAGGGGTAGTAAGCCTCCTTCCTGTGCTAAGTGCGGTAGGAACCACTCAGGTACTTGCCGTAAGGGCTCCATTGGCTGTTTCAAGTGTGGCCAGAATGGGCATTTCACGTGAGAGTTTCCAAAGAATAGGTAGGGTAACGGTAATGGGGGTAATAGAGCCAGTCTTCTTCAGTTGCTCCACCAGAAAGAGCTGCACCTAGAGGGGATACTTCCGGTACTGCCAGAGGATCAAACCGCCTATATGATATCACAAGTCGCCAAGAGCAAATGGATTTGCCAGATGTTGTCAGTGGTATGATCCAAGTCTTTAACTTTACTGTTTATGCCTTGCTAGATCCAAGAGCGAGTTTATCCTTTGCAACTCATTATGTTGTGATGAATTTTTATGTTATTCCTGAGCAACTTAGTGAACCATTCAGTGTTTCTACACTTGTTGGTGAGTCTATTCTAGCAGAGAGAGTCTATCGTGATTGTCCTATTTTTGTCAATCACAAGAGTACCATGGCTGATTTAATTGAGTTAGACATGGTAGATTTCGACGTCATTCTTGGTATGGATTGGCTTCATGCCTGTTATGCGTCAATTGATTGTAGAACTCGAGTTGTCAAGTTTCAGTTTCCAAATGAGCCAGTCTTAGAATGGAAAAACAGTTCAGCAGTGCCTAATTAGAGTTGTTTCATTTCGTACCTTAAGGTAAGAAAGTTAGTTTCTAAGGGGTGTGTATATCACTTAGTCCGAGTTAATGACTCTAGGGTTGAGATACCTCCTATTTAGTCAGTTTCAGTAGTAAGAGAGTTTCCAGATGTCTTTTCAGATGATATTCTCAGAGTCCCTCCTGAGAGAGAAATAGACTTCGGTATAGACATTCTTCCAGATGCTCATCCCATATCTATTCCACCATATAGAATGACAGCAGAGTTCAAAGAGCTTAAAGAACAGTTGAAAGATCTCCTTGATAAGGGCTTTATTCGACCAAGTGTCTCACATTGGGGTGCTCCGGTCTTATTTGTGAGGAAGAAGGATGGTTCCCTTTTGATGTGTATAGATTACCATCAGTTGAACAAGGTTACCATCAAGAATAAATATCCTCTTCTGAGAATTGATGATCTTTTTTATCAGCTTCAGGGTGCTACTTGTTTCTCTAAGATAAATCTTAGATCTAGCTACCATCAGTTGAAAAGTAAGGGAATGTGATATTCCCAAGACATCATTCAGGACCCGTTATGGTCATTATGAATTTTTGGTCATGTCCTTTGGTTTGACAAATGCGCCTGCAACATTCGTAGACCTTATGAATAGAGTTTTCAAACCTTATTTAGATATGTTTATTATCGTGTTTATTGATGACATAATGACCTATTTGAGGATTGAGGAAGACCATGCTAGTCATCTCAAAATAGTTCCTCAGACTTTTAAAGATAAGGATTTATATGCTAAGTTCTCTAAATGTGAGTTTTGGCTTGAGTCGGTGGCGTTCTTGGGCCACATAGTTTCCGGTGATGGAATTAGAGTTGATACCCAAAAGATAGAGACAGTGCATAATTGGCCCAGACCCACATCTCCAAATGATATTAGGAGTTTCTTGGTTTTTGTTGGCTATTATAGAAGGTTCGTTGAAGGGTTCTCATCCATCTCATCCCCTTCGACTAAGTTAACTCATAAAATAGTGAAGTTTCAATGGTCTAAAGCTTGTGAGAAAAGCTTTCAGGATTTGAAAAAAGGTTGACTACTGCCCCAGTTTTGACATTACCAGAAGGTACGCAAGGTTTTGTGGTGTATTTTGATGCATCTAGAGTTGGTTTGGGTTGTGTATTAATACAAAATGGCAAGGTTATAGCTTATGCCTCCAGACAGTTGAAAGTTCATAAAAAGAATTACTCAACCCATGATCTGGAGTTGGCTTATGTAGTATTTTCTTTGAAAATATGGCGTCATTATCTTTATGGTGTTCATGTGGATGTATTCACTGACCGCAAGAGTCTTCAGTATGTGTTTATTCAGAAAGAGCTTAATCTCAAACAAATGAAGTGGTTAGAATTACTCAAAGACTATGACATGAGTATTCTTTATCATCCAGGTAAGGCTAATGTTGTTCCTGATGCCTTGAGTAGATTGTCTATGGGTAGTACCGCCCATTTTGAGGAAGATAAGAAAGAGTTGTCTAAAGAGGTGCATACACTTGGAAGGCTAGGAATTCGACTAATGGATTTCATTGAAGGAGGAGTAGTGGTGATGAATGGGGTTGAATCATCATTAGTGTCAAAAGTAAAAGAAAAGCAAGACTAAGATCCCATTTTGCTTGAATTGAAGGCAAATGTTCATATGCAAAAACTAATGGCTTTTGAACAAGGGGGAGATGGTGTATTGAGGTATCAAGGTAGATTGTGTGTACCAAGAGTGGATGAACTCGAAGAGAGGATCATGAAGAAAGCTCATAGATCCAGATATTCCATTCATCTGGGTTCCAGAAAGACGTATCGCGATTTGAGAGAGGTTTATTGGTGGAGTAGTATGAAGAAGGGCATTACAGAGTTTGTTGCTAAGTGTCTGAATTACCAACAAGTTAAAGTAGAGCACCGAAGGACCGGTGGTATGGCTCAGAATATAGAACTTCTAGAATGGAAGTGGGAGATGATTAATATGGATTTCATCATATCTTTACCAAGATTTCGTAGGCAGGATGATTTGATTTGGGTGATTGTTGACAGAATAAAAAAATCAGCCCACTTTTTACCGGTAAAGACTACCTATTTAGCTGAGGATTATGTCAGGTTATATATCCAAGAGGTAGTAAAACTTCATGGAGTCCATGTTTTGATTATAACAGATAAAGGTGCACCATTTACTACACAGTTTTGGAAGTCATTCCAAAAAGGTTTGGGTTCAAATGTGAACTTAAGGACTGTTTTTCACCCTCAGACAGATGGACAAAAAGAGGGCACTATTCAAACATTAAAGGATATGTTGAGGGCTTGCGTGATTGATTTAATAGGTAATTGGGATGATCACCTACCTCTTATTGAATTTGCTTACAATAATAGTTACCACTCCAGCATCCAAATGGCTCCTTATGAAGCTCTTTATGGGAGAAGATGCAGATGTCCTATTGGATGGTTTGAAGTTGGTGAAGCAGGGTTGTAGGACCAGATTTAGTTCATCAAGCTATGGAGAAGGTGAAAGTGATTCAAGAGAGGTTGAAGAAGGCATAAAGTCATCGGAAATCCTACAATGATGTTAGGAGAAGGGAGTTAGAGTTTGAAGTAGATGATTGGGTATACTTAAAAGTTTCACCCATGAAGGGTGTTATGAGATTTAGTAAGAAGGGGAAGCTTAGTCCCTAGTATATTGGCCCTTAAAGAATATCCAAAAGGGTAGGTAATGTAGCTTATGAGTTGGAGCTACCATAAGAGTTAGCCATGGTTCATCCGGTTTTTTCACATCTCCATGTTGAAGAAGTGCATGGGCGATCCTTCATTGATCATACCAACTGAAGATATTGGGATCAAGGATATCTTATCTTATGAAGAGATTCCGATCCAGATTCTTGAATGATGAGTTCGCAAGTTGAGGACTAAGGAGGTAGCATCAGTCAAAGTCCTTTGGAGGAACCAATTTGTTGAGGAAGCTACTTGGGAAGCTGAGGAAGATAAGAAGAAGAGTTATTCATATCTCTTTGAAACCGGAGAAGTTCCAGACCAAGGTACTAATTCTCCTCTTAGTACTCTTTCATTTATAAGTTAGCATGTTGTAATTGCATTTCTTGTTGGGTGTTTGAACTGAATGCTAGATGTTACACCCTTACCCTACAAAGATTAAGCTTATTTGAGAATGAATATTACCAATGGAGAGATATTGTAACACCCCGTAACAAGAAAGAAGTTAAAAAGTGGAAATAGTCATTTTTGGAAAGAATATAAAAATCTGGTAAATTTGTTAAGTATGTTAAGTTGGATTTTTGGTCAACTTCAAACGACCATAACTCCTAGCTCAAGATGAGTTAGGTGTTTTTCAAGATATCGTAGGAAATATATTGGAATAATCTTTCCAACGCCGCAAAGTTTGTGCTATTGTGAATTTGTATGAGTGAGATATGCCCATTGGAAGTTGAGTTGTTCAAATAAGGAAAGTGTGATCCGGATTTCGGAAGGGTATTTTAATCTTTTCCTTTCCCAATTATTTTAATTCGTTTTTAGGAGTTTAATTGGGGTCTAAACTGAACTTGGTTAGTTTACGCTTTTCCAAAAAGATTTAGGGTTTTGAAAGAAGAGAAAAGAAGAGGAGAAAAGATGAGGAGAAGCATGATTCATCAAGATCGTTTAAGTTTGATCATGGATTTTGTCAAGGGGTGATCCCTACGAGGTATGTGAGTTCACACATCATTGGGTTCGTTCACCCATGCACCAAACATGTTTTATTCAGTGTAATTTCGTCCTAAAAAGATTGAGATTTTGATGTTCTTGAGTTGTATTCTTGAATTGCTTTCATTCTTGAATTTGGGATGAGATGGAGGAGTTCTTGAGAGTTTAAGATTGATTATTAGAGTTGCTTTGAGTTAGATTCTTGTGTATATGTTGTGGGTACCTGAACATCAAGAGATATGGAGAAAAAGAATCAAAATTAGCCAATTTGTGGCTAGAAAACGAGGAAGGAACAAGTCGGGTAAATCTGGGCACCAGGTCCACATCGCCGGACCTGTTCCTTAGATTTGAAAATTTCCCTTCACATTGCAGAGCTTTCACGGACCGTTCTGCCTTAAAAGTTATTTTTGTGACGAAATTTTAAATACACCTCCGCGTCGCGGACCAGCTTTCAGGTAGTGATTTTTTTTTATCTTTTCTCATGTTTAGCTATCTAAAATCATTCCTTAACATCATGAGATCTTTCCTATCACAAATCACAATCCTAGAATCCATAATTCAATTCAAGGAAAGTTAAGAGTCAAGTCAAGAGAAGTTAAGAGTCAAGTCAAGAAATGTTAAGAGCCAAGTCAAGAGAAGTTCATAGAGTCTTCCAAAAGCCTTTTAGAAATGATTTAACTTTGTTTTAAGACTTGAGTTTTGAGTTCTGTAAAGAGTAAAGTTTAAGTTCATTTCTTCAAAAGTATATGGGGACTATGTATTCCCAAAGAGTTTAAAATGTTTTCACAATTAAGCAAGAAGGCAAACTTTGATTTCCGAAGAGCCTTTGACCTAGTTTCCAGAAAAGAGTAAATGCTTTCACAATTAAGCAAGAAGGGAAACTAAGATTTCCAAGATAGCCTTTGAGCTAAGTTTTGAGCAATTATCTCAAATCACAGAAAGAAGTATGCTTTTAAACATAAGAGTTAGAATCATATTTTGGGAGTAGTATTGAGCACTGATATGGGGGAGATTTCAGACAACTCACAGCCCCCATAAACCATGTAGATATCATGGGTAGAAAAGGGTCATACTTTTTAGATGATTCCTTTAATGCTTTTTAGCATAGACTAGTGGATCCACTTAGTAGTTCAGGTTCTATCCCAGCGAGGTATAGGACGACCCTGGTAGCGTGAGGTAAAATGATGTATCATCACAATAGCACTTAAGTGATGGTTGTCGATTAGAGAATCTCCACAGTAGTACTTTGTATTTTTATTTACATCAGAAACATTTGTATTTTCATATACAAACATAGTTCATATTGTATCTTTGCATACATACAGAGTTATTATTATATTTTTAAATTAACAGAGTTGAAAACCATGTTTTAAAGCTTTTCTTTATACTGAATTTATATACACTGCTTTATATTGAAAACAGTACATGTCAGTTGATTTGAGTTGATCTAGGTAAGTTCTTCAATTCCTTTCAAGCTTATGTCTTTTTTTTTTATAATTCCCCTTACATACTCGTACATTCAATATACTGATACCATTTGGCCTGCATCTTATTTTGATGCAGACAGAGGTAACCAGGATCAGCATCCAGCATATCGTTGATCCGGCTAAGCACTCAGAGTCAGTTGGTGAGCCTCCTTGCTTTCCGGAGGATCCCTTTGGTTATGTTTTGTTTTATTGCTTGCTTATTTCAGTTGTTAGGATGATCGGGGGTCTTGTCTCGACATCTCTTACAGTTTAGAGGCTTCATAGACAGTGTTAGTTGATGTTAGTTCATGAGTCTTTAGTTTTACTTTTCAGTTAAGTTGAGACTTGAGTTGCCACTTTGGCAGTAAATGTTATAATAATACATTCTAAGTTATATTTTGAGCAGTTCAGTTTACTTGTTTTAAAAGTATTTATCTTGAGTAAAGTCTTCCACTGAGTAAGTAAGCAAGGCCAAGGGTTCTCTTGGGGCCGGCAATGGTTCTCGAGTGTCGACCACGTCCAGGGTGTAGGCAGGGGGCGTGACAAATACTTTAAATATGGACATCTTAATAGGCCTCATACATTAACAATGAAATTATTTTGAAAAAACAATGAAATTATTTTGAAAAAAAAGGCTCTGCTTAGATTAGTTTCAAGGGGTTTTCGAATTTTTGTAGAACCCATTATAAAGGTGCACTACAACAAATATGATATATAGCTACGACATCAAATTCATCACTAATTATTTGCTTTTAGTGACAAAATTTACTTTTCGTGCTTAAATATATGAGACACATACTTTTAGTGACGAAACATAAAAATCCTTAGCAATGTTTTGTCCACTAGAGTTTCCCACCAAAAAAATAATTGGCAGCATTTGTTAAGTAGTGTTAGTCACGAATTTAAAGTTATCGGTGACACATTATTTTATCATTAATTATGTATGTAATTCATGACAAATTATATTTTGTCTTAAAATTTATTAATTTTTTGACACAAAAAAATTTCATTAAAAAAAATATGTTACAATATCGACAAATTAGAGTTCGTAGTTAAATATTATAAGTATTATCTATGATAATTTAGATTTAACTATTACATTTATTTTCGTCACTAATAATATAAATAATTGGTGACAAAGATTTTATTGTTTCTAATCAAATCTATGATTTAGTGACAACAAAAAAGTTGTCACAAAATATGTAAGGTGTTAAATAGCGACGACTTAAAATTTATAGTGAATAATTCAACTATTTTCTACAAAAAAATTCATGGCTAAATACATTTCTTTTGGCTACAATTGTTCATAATTACAAGTGACAACATTATGCATTCTTTTGGCTTTATGTGTGAAAGATAAGCGGGGAAGGACATATATTCCTTAGCTTGGATCTACTGTGTATTCCTAAATCAATCGGTGTGAGGATGTTCTTAACCGGATGTGCGATTTTATGTTTCCAGTTGCTTCATTGGACATTCTTGTAACATCCCAAAAAAAGTTAAAATAGATTCGAGCCATTTTTTATTTGTGAATAAGATTTCACGGAGTGATTCTAAATTCTCTTAGAGGTTAAGGTCACTAAAATTCCTTAGCATAAAGTTGAGTTGAAAACTTTTCTTTCTATTGAGTTTCACAATGGGATTTTCCTTGGGTCAACTTTAAATGACCATATCTCTTAGAATATAAAGAGTTATGTGACCCATAACCTATTAAATTAAAGGTATTTGAATCTTTTTTCCGAAGACACAAATTTCGTATCGATAAGAGTTTCGAGTAAAAAGCTATGACTATTTTAGTAATCCGATACAGTGAGAGTGAAGAATTAGCCGACGGAAAAACATTAAAAAGGGATCATTTTTGTCTTTTTACCTCTAAGAAAACCCTAAACAAATTTCTTGACTAATTAAAGGCTCAAAACAATCAGATTTTCATTCTTAATCCCCCATTCTCTCCTCTCTCAAAACCCTAAGGAAAAACCCTAAGAAAAAATAAAAGTAGAATACTCCATTCATGATTCTTTCAATCATTTTCAAGATTCTTCTTCAATGTAACTTTTTCTCAAAGAATTCCATTCTTTCCAACTCAGATTCCTCCATACAATTATGAATCACTAATGAAAATCATAATTCTTCGTCATAGAGATTTGAAGAAACTAACTCAAGAATCTCAAGAAAGGGTTTCTTGATTGTTCTCCTTCAAGCTAGGGTTTCAAGGCTTCTATTCATATTTTTTTCAAGATTCTTCAAGAACCTTGTTTTTTCAGGTATGTAAGCTATCATAGTGTTGGACGAGTTCGTCCTCATTCCCTACATCTACTTCAAATAAGTAAAAGAGTCATTTAGGATTCTATCCCTAGATTTGAGTATTCTTCAGATGAGTTGATTTTGAATTCTTGAGTTCTTGATTCTTTTATGTCTATAATTCAACATGAACCATATGGATTGAGTATTCTTGAAATGAGTAGTATCGTTGAGTTCCGAGTTCTTGAGTTATTGCATTTTGAGTACTAAGTTTCCATATTGTTGCTCAGACCCCTGAGTTGAGTCGTTCATGTGCATAATTCCGCATGAACCCTATAAATTGAGCTATAAATTTTGAGAAGCTTTTTAAAGCCAACATTAAAGTTTTAAACTAAGTTTTGAGAAAGTAAAGATGAGTTTTGAGAAACAGACTTTCAAACATATAGTCGAGTATGCCATCAATGTTCGAGTAGTATGGTATCAAGATATACCATCAATGTGTATGAAATATGTCTTCCCGAATCATCAATGATCATATCACAATATGATTTTGATATATTTTTGAGAAAGAGTTTTCAAGTATGAATTAAGTAAGAGTATAAAGGAACCAAGTATTCCCAAAGGTATCAGTCTTTACATTGATAACAAAGAAACTTTGATTTCTAAATGAGCTATGAGTTCAAAGATATTTCAAGATCACTTATCTCTTTTAAGAGGATAGTTTGAGCAATTATCTCAAACCAAAGGAAGAGTACGTTTTTAAACGTTGAGAATGAGTATATGTTATTCAGAGTAGTATTGAGCATCGATATGGAGATGAGTTCAGACAACTCACATTCCTCATAAACCATGTATGCCAACATGGGTACGGGATTATACTTTTTAGATGAATCCTAAGTGTCGTCGGGTAGAGATTAGTGGATCCACTTAGTTGAGGTGTTCTATACCCCGACAAGGTATAGGACAGTTATGGCAGCATGGGTGAGACGTTGTATCATCACGTAGCTCATAGTGATGGTTATCGGTTAAAGAATCTCCCAAATAGAGTTAAAAGTGTATTTTTATTATATCACTTATATGTTGAGTTCAGAGATGAGTAAGTATTTGTGAATTTTTAATGATTTCACTTCTTTATTTCTTTACATCTAGTTGAGTATATATCAATATATATTTCAGTCCTTTCATTCAGTTATTTGTTATTCAGCTATATTACATACTCGTACATTCAATGTACTAATGTATTCGACCTACATCTTTTAATGATGCAGATACATGTTCTTAGGATCCTCAACAAAAGTTTGTTGAGATCACTTCATCTGCTCGCCAACTTTTGAGTAAGACCTCCTTGCTTCTGGAGGACTCCATTTCTATGTGTTATTAGTAGTAGTTCCCTTGAGGAGTCGTATGTCTTGTCCCGACACTCATCTTTGTAAAGTAGAGGTAACTCATATGCCTACTCTGAGTTTTTTGAAGTCTATCCAGAATCACCCTTACATTGTCCAAAGCCTCCTGAATCAAGTCGATACCATGCGGTCTAGGATCTGTGGACACAAACAAACTAACTAGAGAGAGAGAACACCTACCATATAATGCCTCGAACTGGGCAATCTAAATTCTAGAATGGTAGTTGTTTTTGTACACAAACTCCACCAAAGGTAAGAAGTAGTACCACTAAACTCCAAACTCCAAAGCACAAGTCCCAAACATATCTTTAATAACCTAAATGGTACATTCCAACTGGCCATCATTCTGTGGGTGAAATGATGTGCTAAGGTCAACAAGAGTGCCCAACTCATCTTGAAAAGTCCGCCACAAGGTAGAAGTAAACTAAGCACCTCGATATGATATAATAAAGACCGACACACCATATAGATGAACCACCTCACGAATGTAGATATGGGTCGATATCTTGGCGTGCAACGAAGACTGAATAGGGAGAAAGTGTACTGACTTGGTCAATAAATCAACGATGAAGCTAATAATATCAACACCTCTAGAAGTCCGAAGCAATCTTGCCAAAAAAATCCATGGTCATGCGATCCCAATTTCACTGCGGAATGGGTAATCTTTGAAAATCACCAACGGGCCTCAAATGCTCTACCTTCACCCACTATAACTAATACAATGGGACATATAGACTATAATATCTCTCCTCATGCCGCCCAACCAGTAATGCTACCTCAAGTCAAAATGTCATTGGGCTGCCAGATGGATATATTATCTAGAATCATGGGCCTCACGAGTATTAGTTGTACCAAAATCCCAACTCTCTAGAAAATAAATACGGCCTGAAAACCTCAAAACTTCATCTACATCCAAGGTAATTAACAAACATCACCCGCTAACACTGGCTCTAGAAAGTTCTACCAAATACACATCCTCAAACTGACGGCTATGGATCTAACCAAATAGATAGGGTTGAACCCCCACATAGGCTAAAACACACATAGAATTTGAGACATCCAACTGAACCATCTGATTAATTAAGAATTGAATGTACAAAGCTAAAAGGTGGCTCCACCATAGATAAGAAGTCTAGACTGCATTTACTCACTTCCTTCCGATTCAAGGCATCCGCTACTACATTTGCCTTATCCGAATGGTAGAGAATAAAGAGTTCGTACTCCTTCAGAAGCTCAATTTGGCGATGCTGCCTCGATTTAAGATCCCTCTAAATTATGATTTATTGAAGACTCATGTGATCAGTGTAGATCTCATATCAAACTTCATACATGTAGCACCTCCAGATCTCAAGCTAAAAACTACCGCCGCCAACTCCAAGTCATATGTGTGGTAGTTGCGCTCATCTAGCCTAGCTACCTCAGTACATAGGCAATAAGTGAGTCCCGTTGCATCAATACACAACCCAAGCCAATGCCTGATGCATTGAAATAGACCATAAAGCCCTCACCCTTAACTAGAGAAGTCAATATAGAAGTAATAGTCAACAACTCCTTAAGCTTCAAAAAGCTCAACTCACATTCCTTAAACTACTCAAAAGAACATCAAGGCGATTCAGCTAGGTCAGAGGTGCTACAATTATGGATAAGCCCTCCATAAACCGTTTGTAGTAGCCTGCTAATCCGAAGAAGCTTTGAACCTTAGTAACTGACACGGGCCTAGTCCAATCAAGAATAGTCTCAATATTCTCTAGATATACCATGATGCCATCCTTGGACACCATGTGCCTAAAGAATCCAACAGACACAAGTCACTTGCACTTTGAGAACTTGGCATAAAGCCATTGATCTCTCAAAGCCAGGAGAACGATCCTCAGATGTTGCTCATGACCACTCATGCTCGGTGATTATACAAGGATGTCATCGATGAACACAATGATGAATAAATCAAGATACCGTCTAAACACTCACGCCATCATGTCCATGAAGGTGGCAGGGAAATGAGTCAACCTAAATACATAAGTAGGAACTCATAGTTGTCATATCGAGTCTTAAATGCAATCTTAGGGATGTCCGCTTCCCTATTCCTCAATTGATGGTAAATAGACCTTAGATCAATATTCGAGAGCATTGTGGCACCCTAAAGTTGGTCTAATAGACCATCAATCCTAGGAATGGGGTAATGGTTCTCCACTACCATCTTATTCAACTATTTATAATTAATATACATGTGCATCTTACCATCCTTCTTTTTCACAAACAGGACGGGAGTGTCCCAAGGCCATAGTCTAGGCCTGATGAATGCCTTACCCAATAGTTCTTGAAGTTGAACACAAAGTATTTCTATATTTCAGGTTTATTCCTGTCACGACCCAGACCGTCGTGATTGGCACCCACACTAAACCTCCAGTGAGAGAACCATTAATACTAATTAGCCAATCCAAGAACTATATATTTAAAGATACGGAAGCAGGTTTAAATGCTAGAATCAAATAGAGTTCCCATAAACTCCAAAAGTCTAACAAACATTACTAAAATATTGCGAAACTATTCTCTAGAACCTGAAAGTCAATATACCAAAACTCTAAGGTTTAAAAAGTCTAAAGGAAATGGGTACAACCCAATTAAACATATGAATATCTAACGGGAAAGTTTGACTCCGAAAAGAGTGGAGTAAAACATAGAGAACTCATGGCAGCCTAGAAGAATTGGCTCACTCTTGAATTCAATTGATCACAGATCTCCTAGATGAGGTCTGTCAGTAGCCACCCTATGATGCCCTGTACTCAACAAAGAAAGATCAAGTACAGTATCAGTACACAACCACATTATACTAGGACGATCACATGGCTATTACAGTAAGCACAACATATACAAGCAATTACAACATAGTAAACATGACATGTTCATAATAGATATACATATTGGTTATCATTTTAGGAGCAATGTACAATTCCACATTCTCAATACAAGTAGATATAACAATTTAATGGTCCTCTCTTTGAACCCAATTTAATGGTCCTATCATGGAACACATACCCAAACTATTAGTGTAACGGAACACTGTACCCGATCACAATTAGTGTTCAAGAGTGACATTCGATCCAATATATGCACTGCAATGTGGTACCTGATCTAATATATGTGCCAGAACGTGGCACCCAATCCCAACTAGTGTGTCGGAACGTGACAACCAGTCCATTCATCATACCACAAACACAATCATAATGTACATTCTCAAAATTATACAATCAAGTGTTGATTCATGGCATACAATCTTTAATTCATACAGATTTACATTAGGTTTGCTCAATAGTGCTACATTCACATACACACATGCATTACAATGAAGCAAATACCCCCATACATCGCACAAATATGAAATCGAACCATCACCTAACTCGAATCCAAGCTTGAATCCCCTAAGGCACTTGAATCTTCCCTTTCTAGATTCTTTCCGTTCTAATTATCTGGATTATAACAAACTCAAAAACCAAAGACCAAACCCATGATCCTATGGTGCAGCTAGGGATTTTTCCGACCATCCAATTCAGTCCAAAAACCCTCCCCCAAGAATAAATAACCTAGAATTTAAGTTCAACGAATAGAAAAATGGATTAGGGGAGTAAAGTCCTTACCTTTAGCACCAAATTTCATGGAACACTATCAATAAATCGCCTGGGTCGTCTCTTAGCTCTCAAGAATGAAACTAGCAGAAAAATAATGTTTTTGGGGTTTAATTTTGACCTAAATCGCGACTTTCCCGCTATGGAGGCCCGCATCCTGCCCTAGTAGCTTGCATGGAAACAGAAAGCTAAATTTAGAATTCCAAGCCCCCATTTCACAACACACCTTCAACCTATGACGCCTAGAAACTACTGATGGGTCCAATATTTGGACTCATTTAGGGCTTTATTTATAATGATTTAGTGTCCTCAAATGCTTATTTTGTGCCAACAACTGATGTAAAACCCTTGATCTTTAGATATATCAATTGAGGAATAAAGCAAGGATAGAAATGAGCAATAAAGATAACACCAGTGAAAAAGAGAAGGGAAAAACAAGCCTGATGATCGTTGATGTAACTCGATGATTCACCAAGTTGCCACTCTACCGCCTAAAGTTACTGAACGTTGAGGCTGGATTAGGGGTAGCTTCGACGAGCAACAGTTCCACTCGGCGTGATGAAAGTACTGATGGAGATCCAGAAAAGTGTTGATGGGCGAGATGAAAGGAAAAAGGGCGCATCACTGAATCACAAGGCGATCCCGATTTGGCTCACCTAAAATTACAGTGGTTCAACTAAGAAGAGGTGAAAAATGAAGGCGAGATGAAAGAAAATCGATGAGTCACCAAACGGTCGGCGAAGCCCGACTTACCTTGCCAATTGGTCATAAACAGCCACACATCAGACTTGCATAAATTGATTTTTGCAATAGAGAGAGGGTATTTAGAAATGCGAGGAACAAAATATTGAGAGCAAAAACACTACCATTGTGTGTTTCAAGTGATTTTAACAACATTTTTCATTGAGATTTTGTAATAGAGAAGATTTTAGTTAATTTTAACTCTCGAATTTCATTTACCTAGATATGGAAAAAGTGGCAGGTGTTGATTTTCATCTTTTCACCATGATTGGCTAAAACCCTAACCTTGGGAGTTTGACAATGTGACCAATTATTGCATTCTACTAAATGGGTGTTCTCGATTAGTGATTGTTGGTGTTAATTTGAAGCGGGTCTAAACTATTATGGTGGTTTAACTTCATTATTGCATCTTTGGTGTGATAGATTTCCATGTTTTGTGCTTGCTCGAGAGAAAAGTGCAAAACCAACGTAGTAATTTGGCATCCTTACTAGTGGGTCTTGACGGTTTCATCTTGAGAAAGTGAAACCCAAGACCTAGCATTTGTATCTAGCTCAAAAGAGTGGATTTGATGAGAACGTGGGCTAGTTAGCTTTTGCATAGTGTTGAGGTTCGAGAGAACTCAACGGAAATAAGGCAATTATTCGAGAGAAAATTGTTTTACTTATAATCCATTCTACCCGCGATTAATTAGCATTATCGGTAATGATGTACACTAATTAAGTTGAATTCGGCAACTGGTTAGTCAATCCCCAAGTGTTTTCTATTTATCTAATTGTTTCTTGTTAATAATTTATAGCCTTTCTCTCATATTCACCTGCCAAGGCATGACATAGATAGTAGACATTCAGTGGGTTGGTAACTACATCCTAAATTTTTGAATATTAAACTCTTAACTGTGTGCTACTCAGCTACAAAGGTCATCGTCATACTTTTGTATATGAATTCAAAGAAAGCTACTCTCTGTGGGATCGATCCCAACTCAGTTGGTTGGGTTATATACTAACTAACGATTGTTGACACTTAGAATTGTATAAAGTGTCTTTGAAATGTTAATCAAAATGGAACTACTGTCGGGGAGTAGCGTTACTTAGAGTTCTTTGATCGAAGATTTGACTTGTGAATTTGTTGGTTGTAGTTGAATCGGCTTAGACTGCATTGTGTAGTGTTGGTTGGACTACATAGAAGTAAAAATGAGTGAAGAAGAGGTGAATGGTAGCCAAGCAAGTCATCGGGATGGTATCAATCATATCAATAGTGTTTACAACCCATCTCAACCAGGTGAAATGGGTGCAATTTTCCTACCACAACCTGATGGGAATGTAATATTTGAGGTCACTAGCATGACTCTTTATCTTCTCCAAATGTGGGGACTCTATGGAGGGCTAGAACACGAAGATCCGCATGAGCATGTAAGAAATTTTACAGAGGTGTGCATCCTGTTTTCATTCAAGAATATGTCACAAGAGTCAATCCATCTTCGGTTATTTCCACTATCTTTGACGGGGGAGGCTAGCAAGTGGTTGGCCGAGTTACCAAACAATTCCATCACATCATGGGAAGAGCTGATTATAACATTCAATACAAGATTCGTTCCCCCATCAATGATGATGAAACTTAGAGACGACATCCAAGGTTTCAAGCGATGGGATGGTGCACCTATCCATGAAATGTGGGTGAGGTTTAAGAAACTCTTGCTTAAATGCCCAAGTCATGGGCTACCAAATGATTTGCTACTCCAATATTTTTACTGGAGTCTTCATTCGGTTAATAAAGGAGTGGTTGATCAATTGGTATGAGGGGGAATAATGTTGCAATCATTTGAGGTGGCTTCATTTCTTCTTGATGACATGATGAAAATAAATCAAGCTTGGTACACCCAAGAGGATCAAGTCTTTCCTTTTTTCTTAGAATGACATAAGAACAACTTGATAAGAAAATAGAGAGGCATGAAAACATCAAGAAAATGTTGACCCAAATTGAACTATTACAAGAGCATATGATGGAGAATGTGGAAAAGCCCAAGGGGACAAGTGGAGTGTTTAAAGTTGAGGAGGGTTCTTCCTCCGGTTATTCAAAGACGAGGGAGAATCAAGGTTGGAATTCCAAGAGATACAAGGAGGGTTTCCACCCACGCTATTTACAGTGGGGTGGGAATCAAGGTTGGAACTATCACAATGGGGAAGATCAAATAATATACTATCAAGATTGGGCTGAGCAAAGTGATTATTGGAAATGAGAGGATGACCATGAAGAGGACCACACTCACTCGAGTGAGAGCCCAAAATCAAAAGGGAGTGCAAATAGTCCCCAAGTGAATGATTTAATGTCACGCATCCTTGATAAAGTTGAAGGTTCAGATGATTTGTTAAAAGGGATAAAAGCTGACTTTACATCATTGAACAAGAAAGTAAACTCTCATGCAGATCAAGATACTTGAAGGTCAGTTGAGTTTACTTTCCGCACAATTGAAACCAAAAATGGCAATGGAATATGATGATAGAGGGCTGGCTTTGGTTACTCGTAGTGGAAAGGTAGAAATAGGCAATGTCATGGGCAATGAAGAAGCTCAAATGCATGAAGAAGACAAAGGTATAGAGGAATAAGAGACACCCATCCACCAAAGCATTGCCAAAGGAACACAAAAAGATGTGGAGAAACAGAATCCAATCCCAAAAGTTATGCAACCTTTACCCAAAAGATCACCTCCATTTCCTCAACGTCTCAAGAAGAAGAATGAGGATGAGAATTTCAAGAAGTTTTTATCGGTGTTCAAGAAATTATTGATTAATCTCCCTCTAGTTGAAGTATTATTGGAAATGCCGGGTTATGCCAAGATTTTGAAGGAGTTAGTCACAAAGAAAAAGAGCTTGGATTGTGAGACAATCGAAGTTTCTCATAGTTGTAGTGCAATTATGACTAAGGAGCTAATAAAAAGAGAGAGGACCCCAGAGCGTTCACCATCCCTTGCACCATCGGCATGCTCTAATTTGCTAAAGCCCTATGCGATTTGGGAGCAACCATCAACTTAATGCCTTATGCAATCTATAAACAACTTGGGTTGGGTGAACCGAAAGCCACAACAATGAGACTCTTGATGGTGGACCGATCAATTAAACATCTTGTGGGGATACTATATGACATCTTGGTAAAGGCTGACAAATTCATTTTCTCAGCTGATTTTGTCATTCTCGATTGTGAAATAGATGCTGAAATTCCCATCATTTTGGGAAGAACATTCTTAGCAACCGGGAGAGCGTCGGTGGATGTTGAAAGCGGAGAACTAAAGTTTTGGGTAAACGAATATGAAGTAACCTTTAATGCTTGTAAGTGAATTAAACACCCAAGTGATATACACGTGGTCTCCACTGTTGATGTTATTGATGAGACGGTGGCTAGTGTGAGCCATTTGATGTGTATGAGTGAACCACTTGAAGTTGTGCTTGCTAACTATGATGAATTCGAAATTCAAGGCTATGAAGAGGTAGTAGCTGCTCTTTCATGCTTGGGGGGGGGAGAATTCAAAGACTCCACTGAAGTTGGACATTGATCTAAAAAATCGAGAGAGTCCTCCCGCAAAGCCATCAACAGAAGAACCACCAAATCTGGAGATGAAATTACTTCCCTCCCATATCCGATATGCTTTCTTGGGGGGGGGGGGGGAATAACACCTTATCAGTGATCATTGTAGCTGACTTGCTTGAATAGCAGGTAAAATTACTCGTTGAGGTGTTGAGAAAGCATATCAAAGCTATAGGCTGGACTATCGCTGACACAGTGAGCATTCCTCCCGATATTTGCACTTTAAGCTGAGTGTTGAACATCAGTGGAGATTGAACCCACCGATTCAAGAGATGGTGAAAAAGGAGATAATAAAGTGGTTGGACGCAAGTGTGATCTACCCTATTGCGGATAGCAAAGGGATAAGTCCAGTACAATGTGTACCGAAAAAGGGAGGTATCACAGTACTCCCAAATGAAAAGGGGGAGCTTGTATCTATGAGACCCACGACTGGATGGAGAGTATGCATGGATTACCGAAAGATAAATTCATGTACTGAAAAGGATCACTTT
>JAJOOS010008358.1:0-29982 GCA_029582725.1 Solanum chiquidenum
CCAGATGGCATGGGGACACCAAGTATGCTCTTTTTCACACCTTACAAAATGTCAAATTTTATTTAAATTTGTGTGTTTTTTTATGAATTTTCCACCCAGTGTTCAGAGCCTACATAAGAGCCCCGATTAAATTTGGATCGCGCACTGCAAAACCCATTTGGAGGTGGCGCTTCCTATAAATATTTTCTTGATACCCAGGACTCAAATTCGAAACTCTGATTAAAAGTGATTTAAATTTGTCTCATGATCTTCTAATTTTGTTAAATATATAGTTCCCTGCTTTAAACTTAAAAAAATTAGATTAAGTTGATCTTCAATTCTACGTTTTAGTGGGTACATAAATTATGTTTTCCTATGACATCTCCACGCCAAAACTTTATTTCTAAAACTTATCAAATTGATTAATATCATGACTACTTTCAAAACGGACTCGTGTAACGTAAAATGAAATTAAAAGTGTAGCTAAAACTATTTATATATACATATTTTTTGTGTATACAACGGATGCGCCAGGGCTGTACTAGTGCAATGCCTAACCAACGTGCGAAGGCCGGATAGCAAGCTACCTAATGAACATTCTCCTTAAAAAATTGAGTTAATATACTGATTGTTCACGCTTCACATATCAGATACTAAACTGATAAGAATATATGACACATGTAATCAGGGGCGGAGCCACCTTGTAAGAAGGGGAACCCCCTTCGGCGGAAAATTATATTATTTATACATGGTTAAAATAATTTTATATGTATATATAGTAGATGTCGAACCCCCTTCGGCTACTTCTTTCTACAGATTTTGAACCCCTTATTGAAAATTCTGACTCCGTCTCTGCATGTAATATTTAATTTTAACATTTAACTGCTCATAATTAAATCAGGTGGAGCGTGTGGCTACGGAGACTATGGCAAAGATGTGAATAGTGGCGATGTTTGCACAGCCTCCAAGCGCCTTTACAAAAATGGAGCTGCCTGTGGAGCTTGCTACCAGGTATTCTAGATCCTTGTTTCCTTCATAATTTGCACCAAAAGAAAAAGTCATATGTCAAGTAAAATGCACTTAAGAGTTTAACTTACATATATATTATAGTAGTGTAATTAATTTGTTTACACTACATATATATATTTGTAGGGTGTGCGAACAAAGTCTCATATTGATAGCTGAAAAGATTGAAAAACTACATAAAGCTTTAGGATCTTTTAATGATGTGAGACCTTTTGCGGGAAACCGTGCAGACGACCCAAAATGGATAATATCACATCATGTTAAGAGCATCTTTTTAAAACTCATCACACCTTTGATGAATATTAGTTAAAGTAGTCAAAATACTCGTTAACAAAGTAAAATTTACAGGTAAGGTGCAAGGACAAGGAATTGTGCAGTAATGAGGGCACAAAAGTAGTTGTGACTGATAATGGAGAAGGGCATGGCACAGACTTCATTCTAAGTTCCCGTGCCTATGCTAAAATGGCAAAGCAGCCTAATATGGCTCAGCACTTGTTTGCTAAAGGAGTGGTTGAAGTAGAATATCGTAGAGTTTCTTGCAAATATGGTGGAGGAAATCTCATGGTTAAAGTCCAAGAACATAGCAAGCACCCTAACTACCTTGCTATTGTTGTTATGAACCAAGGTGGTGCCACTGACATTCTCTCTGTCGAAGTCTTTGAGGTTCGTCTCATTTTACCATACTACTTAACAAACATCATTTTGGGGCTCCATTTATCGTAGCGGAATCACATTATTTATCAAGGGGCCGATTTAATAATTATATAAAGAAGTAAACACATTGAAGAATTCAATATACATGAACAATAATTTTGTCCTTATAGAGAGAGATAATTATTTGGGAAAGGTGATTTTCAAATGAACCACTTGTGCCCCTTAGATCCACCTATGTTTCAATTAGTGACGGAGTCAGAATTTGAAGCAGATTCTAGCCATTTTTTATGTTATTACTGGGCTCTAAAGTAATAATTTGTGCATATTCGATGAATATTTTTACACAAATACAAGATTTTGGTTAAAGCTACTGATCTCTACTGAATCCATAACCGGAACTTTAGCTTAGCCGCTGGCTTAACTAGTGTATATTATCCTCATATAAGCTTTATAAATGCATGGTAAACGAGGCACGCCAAAGGATTTAATTTCACGGATGATCTAAAAAGTCATAAAATTAACTTTTGTAACTAAAAAGACGCACACACCTCCTACTTATAGAAGAATATTGAAAGTCATAAAAAAAATCATAAATTAAAAATTCTGACTTCACATCTGCGTACTTTTAAGTATTTTGTGGTGTTAGGAACCTATATCTTGGCAAACATCAATTACCATTTACCACTATATGTTGATGCAGGAGGAAACAAAAGAATGGATATCAATGAGGAGAGCTTATGGAGCTGTATTCGACCTATCAAACCCACCAAGTGGTGAACTTAAAGTGAGGTTCCTCACAAATGCTGGTGCTGAAACCAAATGGGTGGAGTCTGATAAGGCTGTAATCCCTGCTGAATGGAAAGCTGGGATCACTATTGAGACTGACATTCAGCTCTCTTAAACAAAAAAAGTATTACAAACATATATATCTACTTTCTAATGAATATTAATAGTACTACTTGGTGATGTATCAGCTATTAGTTTACAGAATAAATTTTAGATTAGTTGCGTATTAGACATCACCTCATGTACTTGGTTCTCCAATATATTGCTATAATAAACTTCTTTACTGCTGTTTGTTTTAACAGACGTTGTTGAGTAATCATGGCTCTCTAGTAATTGTTAACATCAACAACAACATACCTAGTGTAATCACAAGTGAGGTCTGGAGAAGGTAGAGTGTACTCAAATCTTACCCCTACCTCGTTACGAAATAGAGAAGTTGTTTCCAATAGACCCTCCGTATAAATAAAGCATTTCAAAGCAGTTTGAAAAAGTGAAAACGAAAATGAAAGCAGTAACAACAAAATGGAGAGCACGGATTGATTCAATAAGTATGGTTCTTGCCTTTGATATTTGCTCGAGTATACCCTCTTTCAATAAGACGACACATTTAGCAACACAAATTGTATGTCAACACAGGCAACAAGTAACCTAATAGAAATGCAAAATCACAGTCTTGATTAAGGAAGCTTATGAGCCTCCCTGAACAAACTTCTCTTTCCCTGCAAAATCAGTATGCACATTACCCACAATGTAGGGAAAGAAGAGATACATACAAACATTAATACATCCAGATTCATGTATGAGAAGGGAAAACATACAGTACATATTATTCCGATCAAATGCAGACAAAAAAGTAAGGAGGACGAATAAATTGCAGTGAAAATTCTTACATGAAAGAAAGCTTTACAAACCCCTAGTACATCCTACCACTACACTCTGAAGATCCACAAAAGCATTTCTTCACCTTGATATTGCCCTTGGAGTCATGTACCTGATCCACGGAATAATTGTAATGATAACTGAGCTCCGCCAAAGGAGGAATGTTATCTGCTGCAAAAAGCATGATATGAGGCATTTTCTTATCTTCATGATCATAAAGTACGCTTTGTGCATACAAATTAGGTGAGCAACTATGATTGATAAATCGCCCGATATTTCCATACTGAGCTGCATCAATTGTATAACCCTCTTCTACTACCTCACTTAATTCTGCTTGCCTGGAAGAGTTCACAGAACAATCACTATAGTTCTGCCCAATATCAAAAAGGTACTCATCACTGCCAATTCTTTGTTCAGCTTCCTTGTCTTCAAGAAGTTCTCCTACATACTCACATATAAAGGTTCCTGAAGGAATAGATGTTAGAGCTCTCACACCCCAGCCCCTTGAATTTGTCTTAAAGATCTCAAGTGGAACTTTAATACCATGTTGGCTGACTCTATTGTAGCAAGAAGGGGGACATTTACAATGAGGACCACATTCATATACCAGAGGCTTCACTTCAACAATAGCCCCATTACGGTTGTATGGGATCTCGCCTCCATTTTTAACTGCACATGAGCACTTCTTGGAATCAGAACATCTCCCAACACAATCACAACCTTTAAAAGGAGAAGGCTGGAACCAGTCAGGATATATAATCTTCTTGATGTAATTGAATGGTGGAGGTTTCTCACCATCAATTGTATTCACAGCACTTATCGCGAATGTCTCCTTTCCATCTGTAATGTCGTGGACACAAACACCATGGCGCACTTTGGACTTTTTTGATGACTTTACTTCTTTCCAAGCAAGCTCTGGTTGCCCAGGAACTCTCACCAACTTAAACATAAAAACCATCTTACCCTTTGTCCCTTGTTCTGTCCAATAATTCTCAACAGTGTACAACCCATCATAAACATATGTTGTCACTAACTTACCTTTACCATCCACGGAGTCGGAGGTCTTGGTCTCCTTAGAGCCACGAATCACCCGAACAGGATTCTTTACTGATATACTATTCTTCAAAGCTAAATTACCTCTTTCCAGTTTCTGATCCTCAGGGGTTTTGGACTTACCCACCACATTTCCACCTTGCCCAGAATAAATCAACACATCAGCATCTTCCAGACCGTCATCATAGACCCCTGAAGAAACAATACTAATCGCGATCAGCATACCTCCTTGCTTCATGTAATCTATACCAGCTTGATACAAGCGATGAACCCCCACAATAGCAAGTTCCACCCTGTATTGGAACTCATCCCCTACTTCAACTCCGGGAACTTCTCCCAGTATGTGCTGACCCGTGTTAACTTCTTTTCCTTTTTCTTTGATGATTTTTGCTGCATGAAGATCAATTCTGTTTGGCCCCTGCTTCGATTTTGCTTCTTCAGATTTTGACTTTGATTCTTCACCTTGCAGAAGCTTTCTACAGATACCCTGAAACAGACGAAGAGTCTCTCTAACCTTAGTACGGGCATCACCATGACTGGAACTGTTTGGACCAAAAGGTGGTAGGGTCACATCAAAATCACATTGTCCTCGTCGAACGGGAGAATCTTCATATACAGCTTCTCTATTCAAACTGCAAGCTCCATCATTGCTGGTAGCCCACAAACCAGATCCTTGGTCATTGAACACAACTAATGCACTTGAAAGTCCATCAGTAGCTTCACCAACAGTAGCTGATTTTTTCTTACCTCTAGGATTACTTTTTCTGGTAACAGCTTTGGCTTTCTTGCGCCCAGACAAATCATCCTTCTCAACTTGGTTTCCACAATCTAAACTAGTTCGCTCTCCCTGCATCCATGGACAGTATGGCTTGGCCATCAGACCTTGCACAATTGGCTTCACTATTTCATGCCCAGAACCAAGAGCATTGACTGCAGTCTTTGTCAAATGAATTTCGACCTGTGAGACAACAATTTCATTTCCACTCACAGGGTCGTCCAAACTCTTTTGCTTCCCTTGTTTCCGTGCACAATATGGCTTAGCACCTTTTGTAATCGGCTTTTCATTTCCAGAACCAAGAGCACTACTTGCAGTAGTTAACTTTTCCTTTTCGTTCTCTGAATAAACCAGTGTCTCCTTCCCTACAACTACTGCTTCACTCTCTTTTTTCGTCATTATTTCAGGCATACCCACAGTTCTTTCCACCTGACTTCTTCCATCATAATCACATTGGACACCTTCCTGTTCTTCAGTCCGGACCATTGTGATTTGTTCCAACTGCCTATCTTTTGGACTAGAAACGTCCCTCTCTTTCAGAGAATCAACATCCTCACTTCCAATCAACTTCTCTGGCAATGCCCCAGTGTCTGTAACATCTCTCAATGTCTCAATTACTTCATTATTTGTAGCTGCCTTTCCGAACCCAGCCACATCCTTGCTTTCTTCAGTAACACCAAAACATTTCTGCTCAGTTGGCTTAGGAGCATTTGTTCCACAAAATGGAGGGAAGTCTCGAACAGCAGATACTCTTCTTTTGCGGTACTTATTCTTTGGCGAGGAGGGATGTTCAATAACACTGATTAGCTGTGGTGGAGAGAACATTTTGACTCCACCAACAGGTGTCTTGTGCCCACCACCAACATTTTCAACCAAAGGTACACCCTGCTCATCAACTTCCTTCACTGAAGTGCCATACTGAATGTCTTCCGTTCCCTTAGAAAGCTCCATTTCACTAGTTTTGAGATCTTTCGGCAACTCAACTCCTATCGATTTTTCATCACTTATTTTTTCTCCCACCCCATTTGCTATTGCACTCATGTTTGTGGCTACCACTTCCCCTGCTAACCTATCCACTTTTTCTTGATCTTTCAAGTTAATTAGACAGTTCACAACCTCAACAGACTGTGATTTGATCTCAATGTTAGTCTCTTTAACACCATCGACCAATATAACGTTAGCCATGTCTTCAATTTTGGTGGACACTACAGCATTTTGCTCATGATTCAAATCAACTTTCGGAGAAGTTCTACCACATCCTGGAGGAAAATCTCGCACTGCTGAGACTTTTCGAGTTTTATATTTTGGCATAATGCCCAAATATGAGGAGTGGCAACCATTTTCCAACAGCCGCTTCTTCACGCTCTTATTGGATAACCCATCATTTGACACTGATGCCATCTTTGACCAACTAAGGAGAAATCCTCTTGGCCGTCAGAATCCTGAAACTGAAAAGACGGCATTTGCTTTAGCAGAGATAAATCACGAAGGAGATGAAACACTTTCAAACATATCTATTTCCCCTTTGGCCTAAAAGATCAGTATTTAGTAAGATGGAAATCATTCTGCAAAAGAAGTCATTTTCTAGTGTTTGCAACAGCAACAATTAGGCTATATGAATCATCACCATCCATATTGTTCAATTTATGTCCATCTCAGTCCAATATTATGAAAATTTAATCATTAGCACTAGAGGCTGTCTACAATTTCTACTAGAGTATAAATTTCTAACAAGACTAAAATTCCTAGCAAATATTGGAACTTAAGTAAATGTACTGACATGACCAAAATATAATCTCATCTAAATCTTTTTCTTCACCTAAAGTAAGCTTCTAACATGACCAAAACTTTATCTCAACTAATTTGGGGGGACAGGCTGACATGGTTAAAAGTCTCAGCTAATTGATATCACATATACAAATCTTTGTCTTCCATTGTGCCATTTATTTGCTAGATCCGCATGAATTTCAAGAGATTGTAGGCCTTGCGAGACAACTTCTACGTGATTTTAGATCTACCTTCTCTTCCATTATCCTTTACTCATCATGGCGATATACCTATGAATAGGTGCATCTAGAGGTTGATGTAGGTCATTTTCCATCTTGTCTAATGACTGCACATCCATCTTCGCATTTGCATTTTTTGCAAACATTCATCTCTTGTATGTGATGCACTTTAAAGGCCCGCCCTTCATTCATTTTCTGGCGTTTGGTCATTGGAAAATCTTTTCCAATGAAACATTTCCTATCAAAGGGGAATGACCTCCTTCACATATCATTTTCCTTTACATCTATCCAAACTCTTACTTCATATCACTTGCTCCAAACAATTCCAACTAAAATATTGGAAAAGTTTATGCTTGTGTTTATACAAGTGCTCATTATGTAAATAAGTTAACCACTCAAAATATGTCACCTCCTTTAACTATTACACATTAGCCTCAATGAGTCGTAACACCTAATGCCTGTTTCAATTGATGTTGAAGTGTGTAATTAAAGGAAGTGACATATTTTATGTGACTACTTAATGTCCGTTTAAGAACACATGCAAAAAAAATAATCAAAAGTTTGAGCCAGAAGTGTAGTAGGACCAGTTTGTCATATGTTCAAGTATCTAAATAAAATTTGTTGGCAAGTTTAATGGTTATTGATGTATTCATCTGGAAAAAAAATGTTACAAGATTGAGCAATAAGAACCTGGGAATCAAGACTCTACGACAAGACTAAAAAAGAACCAAGAACAAGTTGCAATAAATTCATATCCACAAACAGGTATTGGTGGAGGACTTAGGCAGGGTGACCCTCTATCGCCTTATCTATTTGTGTTATGAATGGAAAGATTGTTGAATACGATAATTGCAAGAAATATAGATTAAGGATTCGATTGGTATTAATATTTCTAAGGGTGGACCTAACATTACCCACTTTTTTTTTGAGCAAGGTAAAGTTATATTCCCCAGCAATGTGGGTATGCTGTCAACCATCAATAAAATTACAGTGCAAGTAATCATAATTACAGAGAGCCTAAGAAGTCCACTAGCTGTTCTACCTCATCTATACCCTCATCTTTACACCAAAGATATAAAGTATTAATGCAGTTTTCTTTTACTTTCTGCATTGGATTAGTAAATTTCTCAAAACATTACCCACTTATTCTTCATCGATGACCTTATGTTTCTTCTGGGGCCTCTGAGAAAGCATGTGATATAATCAAAGAGACAATTCATGAATTTTGTGTTATGTCTGCTCATTCCATTAATTTCTCTAAATCTAAATTATGGATGTGTTCGATATGAAAGAAAATGTTTTCCATGAAAGATGTTTTCTTGGAAAATGTTTTTAGGGAAATAAGAGGAATTCTTACTTATTTTCTTGTGTTCGGTCTGTAAGCAAAAAACATAATCTTGAAAACATTTATATAAGATCTAGACAAATACTATGGTAGGTGGGGTTGGGGTGTGTGCGTGTGTGGTGGCGGTCGAGGCTACGAGAGTGTGGGTAAAGATGAGGTGTATTGGAGGGTGGCGAGGACACAGTCGATGCAGAATGCCACTTGTGAAACTTGTTTTCTCTACTTTCTTTGAGAAAGATTTTTTTTTTTTTTTGAGAAAGTTGTTTTCTCTACTTTCACTAGCATTTTCCTCATTTTCAAGGAACTTGTTTTCCTAGAGAAAATGATTTTAAAATTTTTGACCAACCGAACATGAAAAAATTGAAAATCCTTCATACCGAACACACCTTATATGTCTCTCCAAACATCTCTAGAAGTAATGCTCTTACTATTAGGTGAAACAACGCAGAAAAAAGAAAGTACACCTAGGCAATTGGAACTCTCCTTGTAAGGACAAAAGGAAAGGTGGTTTTGGTATTAGGTGTAGAGAAACCAATTTTGCAATGCTTGTGAAATTTCGATTCGAAGTGGCAATGAACTCAAAGAATCTGGTAACTAATGTGGATCAGGAGTAAGTACGTTCAAGATCAATCTATATCCAACTGGTTACCTAAGCAAATTGTATCCTATTTCTGGTACTATCAAAGCCAAGGATGTGTTGCTTGAGGGCATCAAATGGAATTCGGGTCATAGAAATTTGGTCAATTTTTGGCTTGATTGATGATGTGGTCATGGATATTTGTAACATGTGTAAATAAGTCCAGTTATTAGGACATATGCACCTATATGGCAGGTGAAAGCATACACGTGGTAATATATATGGATTAGTCATTTTATTTCAATGAGGGTGCTCGTCAAAGTTAATGTTGATGCCAACCAACTTGATATCTGTTAAAGTTAAAAGTCTCTGATGTGTTGTTAGATGGAGAATGGAATATCTCTTCTCTAGATTATTTCCTTAACCTATCTAACATAAACACCATTTCATCTCTCTTCATTTCTGACCATGTTATCTTTGCAAGTAAGGTAACTTGGATTGGAATAAGTTATGGAAAATTTAGTATCACCTGAAGTGTTACACTTATATTCATTATGTGGCATATATGAAAAGAAATAAAAAGAAATTTGATTAAAAAGAAATGTTTACCTAAAGATCTATGCAAACATATTAGAGATTACGGTGGGAAAATTGTTAAAGTATTTCCTCGACAAACTTGTATATCTAAAGAAGTTAAACTGATCGCTTGGTCTCCTCCTTGTTTAGGAAAGACTAAATTGAATATTGACGGAAGTGTGAAGATCCACCAAAGTGGAGATGCTGCTTTTGGAAGACTAATTATACATAATCGAGGAAAGTGAATATTGGGATATTCAGAAGTAAGACGTGACCTATCTCAAACCTCACCACAGGACTATGGAGCATCAAACAAGGGCAACACTTAGCAAAGGTGATGGGATATAAAAAGTAAGAAGTGGAAACAAATTTCCCAATGAAGACTACATACAGAGTAATCCTCTGAAAGCTATTATTGAAGATTGCAAATATCTACAGAAAGTCAACAAGGCAATTATTATCCACATCAAAAGAGAAGTAAATTAGTGTACAGATTTTCTTGGCAAACCAAGGTCGACATGAAGCAAATTTGCTGATATGGGAAGATGAGCTCAAGCAAATGGAGTTCTTGCTCCTAGCAGATTTAAACAGTGTAGCTTTTCAAAAGAAAAAAAACAGTGTAGCTTTTGAAAGATATAAGTCTCATTTGTTTGCACTTAATGGAGGTCTGAATCTGAATGACTCAAACCATAGGCCATTTAGTGCATCTGAATGGCTCAAACCATAGGCCATTAAGTGCATTTGTTTATATTAAGATTTAAGCACTTATTTGGTTTGAATAGGTCTTAATCATTAAGATCTTGAACAAAGTATTAATATCATGAAGAGATATTTTTGTTTGAATAATTTTCACCATCACTCTATCCACAATCACCGGTCACAACACTAACCATCTTTGTCGTTACAACCACCACCACAATTATAGTTGTGAACCACCGGCCATCACAACCACGACTAGCAACCACCACCGGCCATCACAACCACGACTAGCAACCACCACCATTGCCGACCACTACTATAAGTCATTACCACACCTACGACCTCCATCATTATAATTACACTCATTGCCACCACCATCGCAGCCACCTCCACCACCACTACCACCATGGTGGTTAATCCTTATTACCAACCACCTCCACCATCGTCAACTTCCACCAACACATCATCAACCATCAAACATTCTTCCGCCACCACCATCAACACTACTAACTACTAACATCAATCAACTTCACCATCACAACCACCACCGCCATTATCAACAACCACCATCACGTTAGTCACTACAACACTAATTACCTCCACCATCACGTCGGTCACTACAACACTAATAACCTCCACCATCACAATTATTACCACCATCATTACTAGCCACTAGCGCCAATACCACCACCACCACTACAAACCATCTCCACCGTCTTTAGAGAATATAAATATTGTTTCATTTTTAATCAAATAATGATTTCATGTTATTAATTTTTAATTCTTTTTTAATCTTTACTTACCTTTTAATTTTTATTAAATTGTAAATTTATTATGTTTATAAACAAATAAATTAGGCATATTCAAATGTTGAAAAACAAACAATCTTAATCACTAGTGTTCAGATCTAAAAACAAAATCTTAATCATTCAAATATGCATAGATATGCATTCATATTCATATTCAGACATCTTAATCTTAATCAAAACAAGTGGCCTACATTTCTACCCTTGCACCAAAAAAATATACAAGGGTAAAAAGGGAAATGAAAACAAAATCGATCATATCAAAAGAAATAAAACTACACTTACTACAGGATAAAAATTGCAGATAAAGACTTGCATGCTAGAGATTTATAAAACAGGAAGTTCTGAAACAAATCATACCAATTTTAAGGATGAACTTCAAACTTGCCCTTCAGATAACTTTAGATATAAAGTTAAAGTCCTAGTTATTCTGCCAAAAAAATAATCGGAAACTGATTATGATCTCAAACTGAAGAAAATTAAAAATTTCACATAAACCTGCTAGATTCAATCATTGAATGAAAAAAAAAAACAGAGGAAGAAGAAGCTTACAGTAATGGATTTGTAGAGCCAGAAATGAAATTCAAATTTGAAGGGCTTCTGATTAACAATGAATTTGAAAGTGGGTTTGCATGGCGGAAGCAAGAAATTAGGGATAAATGGATGGAAATGGTCTGCTTACCTGGTCTCTGTAACGGTTTGGTTTTCTTAGTTTGTCTGGGCGAAAGACGGAGATATTGAGAATAAATAGGGGCACTTTATATTTGCAATTTAATCCTCCAGTTTTTGTTGTAATGTTCTTACTTTTTGCAAAAAGGGCCAATTAAATTGCACTAAACACTCCTTCCTACATTGTAAAGTTGTCAATAGGGTCGGTTCAATCTAACCAAGAGCCTTGAATTTTGACAAATTGAGATTGGTTGGTTCGCTATCTGAACGAAGCTTTAAAGGAAAAAAATTCATATGATATTAGCTTTTGAAATTTGATGAGTTGAGATTGGTTGATTAACTATTTGGAGGGATCTTTAAAGGAAAAAAATTTCATACGACACGATATTAGTGTTTGAAATTTAACCAGTTGAGATTGATTGGTTCGCTATTTGAATGGACCTTTAAAGGGAAAAGAATTATAAGACGCGGGAAATTTAAGAAAAATCCAAAATATAGTAGAGCTTTCTTTGAAAGTGTAGCATATACATTGGATGTGTGCGCCTATAATATTAATGTGTTTATACATTAATACATTGAATGTTCCCACATTGTGGAGTTTGGAAAGGTGAGGTGTACGCATATCTATTTCTATCTTTTATGAAATAGAAAGGTTATTTTTAATAGACCTTCAACTCAAGAAAAATGTTTTCGGAAATAAACGGATTTGACAAATACAAAAGTAAAAATTATGATAAAATAATTATAAAAAGAGAAAAGTACTGACAACAGAAATCATAAGGATAACCTTAAGTAAAAGAAATAACTTGACCTACATACTTTCCTATATCTCTTAGGGTGAATTGAAGATGGATCATGTCATGTCAAATCACCTGAATCCAATTCTTTTTCAGTCTATTTATATGTCTCCTTAGACTATCATTGTCAATCTATCGCATGTCCTCATTGGAGTATTTGTACTCTCCATCTTTACATACCTAAGCTATCTCAACCTTGTTCACATCTTTGTTAACCATTGAGGTCACTCCCACCTTACCCTGCTGAGCATTATTTCTAATTTTATCTCTCCTAGTGTCTCCAAACATTCATCTATGCAATCTCATCTCCAACACTCATTTTTTGAAGTGTGAAATCTTGATTAGCCAACACTCTGCTTAATACAATATAGTTGATCTAAGTCACTCTATTAAAAAAATTATTCAAATCTCGGTGGTACCTTCTTATCACATAATACACCGAATGTAAGCTTCTATTTTATCCATCCCACTTCAATATAATGTGTGGCATCCCTATTGATTTTTTATTTTTTGAAATTATTGACCCAAAATACTTAAAGTTTCCTCTCATAGAAACGACCTATGTGCCAATTATTACTTTTGCATACGTCTTTAAACTTGCACTTTATGTATTTAGTCTTAGTCCAATTCAATCTAAAACCTTTTAACTCTAGAGTTTGTGTTCAAACCTTCAATCTATCGCTAACTCCATTTTACATATCTCCAATTAATATTGTACCATGTACAAGTAATATACCTTATAATTCTACTTAAATATTACGTGTTAGTTTATTCATCACCCAAATAAATAAGAATAGGCTAAGAATTGATCTTTGATACACTAATAGGATATACACAATATATGTGTGCATACAGAATTGTGCCAACAATTTTGAAATATGTATATCAATGTATAGTTATTATAAAACGTAAAATATTATTATATTTTATAATGGATAGAGCTTAAAATGCCTTTCAATTATTTGAATTAATAGAAAATTATCCTTTGTCCATCTTCCTGCCCCCAAGTATCCCTGACGTCAATATTTTGACTAAGAAATACTCTTAATTCTAACGGCCCACGCTCATAAGGTCGATGAGAAGGCAATATTGTATCAAATTCCATAGTTTAATGGTATTTTAGACCCTCATCCGTTAAAATAATTTGAAATTACTTAATATATAGGCTCATATGATTGACCTAATTTTGGGTTCCATAGTAAAATCACATCCCCTTCACTCTCTCTCTCTCTCTCTCTCTTACGTTTTTTCTCCTTGGATCCATTTTAAATTTTAATTGCTTAACTTAACTACATAATCACTACCATATATACTATATTTACCTCTAGTTTAAAACAATTACATACTACCACTTTTAATATTTATACCATATATTTTTTTTAAAATTAATCAGATACACAAATTTCTTAAATATGATATTGAATAGTTATCTTAAATAAATATTATAGATTAATATAATTAGGTTAATTATTTAAGTCCAATAAATAAGTATTTAATCAAAGTCCAAATTAAGTGATTTGGGCTACAATAGATGAGCCCAGTTTGCTAAGCCCAATTTCATCTCATTCTAGAGGCCCATTTTTTGTGTCACGTGGCATGCCAAGTCAAACAGGAAGCCAATATAATCATGACATGTGTCAAAAATGACAAGCCCGCTTCATAAAGCCCATATGCCATGTAACTTAAATTTGATTGGCCGAAGGGAATCCTATTCCAATCACAACTCTTCTTCTATTCCAATCACAACTCTTCTACTCTAAAATTATAAATAGGAGTCCTCATAATTCAGAAAAGGGATCGAAAATTCTAAACAAGAATTTAGAGAAAGCCCGTGGTACAAACACCATAAAATTCTCTATAAGGTACAAGTTTAAGAATGCAAGCATTAAAGTTCAATAACGATCAAGATCAAGACCATCGGATTCAAGAATAAGCTCGAAGCCCTTGAATTCAAGTTAAAGTCAAGATCAAGATAAAGTTCAAGTTCTAGTTCATCGAAGATTCAAGAACAAGCTTTAAAGCCCTTGAATCCAAGATCAAGTTTAAAACAAATTCAAGATCAAGATCAAGCTCAAGAGCTCTTGAATTTATATTTGAAAAAAGCGAATTCAGAGGAATCATAGAGATTGTAACACTCGCACTTTGAAATAATAAATATGATTGTCGAGATATTTTTCCGTTCTTGATTATTGTTTTCTCGACGCGAATTTTAATGTCTACAGGTGATAATTATTATCTTGAAATTTTTATTTTTATTCTGGATAACTTATCATGGGATAAATTATCCCACACTTTATAACCAAATAAAAAATTGAGGGGTACTAAAAATTTATCCCGAAATTATTATTTTTATCTATCACACCAAACGATCCTTAATAAATAACTTAATTCTAAAATTGTTTTGTTTTATTTTCTAGTTTTACATGTAATATTTTTAAACGTAGCACATAACATGTAACTTAATAATCAATAAGTTAATAGTTACCTAACTCGATCGATACAAAATGATAGTTAAGCTGGGGCCTAGTACTTGCTTATTTAAAAAAAAGTTAGTGTACATGTTCTCATAAACCAAACGAGCAAGATCACTAGTAAGAAATGATCGTAAAGACGTAAATATGGACTAATTGAATTTATTCGTAAATTTTATTTAGATATTTAATTTACAATTTCAGCTGATCATTTGAACAGATTATGAATTATTTTTATTAGACACTTTTCATTCAAATATTTAAATTTTTTTCGGAGATTCTCAAGAAAAAATGTTTTTTTTAAAATTTCCGTGAGGCATGTTGTAAATATTATATCTGACGTGGTCTTGATTATCCAGAACCGGTGACCGTTAATGTCACAGGCGGTAGGCGGGAGAAAAAGCGGGAATATTTTAATGCGACAATAAACCCTCGAAAATAAAGTTAGTTACTCAAAAATAACACTCCATTTCGCTCCGACGAAACACACACACACACCGTGAAATAGTCGGAAATGGACGAACCCGACGGCCCGTTTGCCGGGATTATCAGGTATTGTGTCACTGCTGCCGATGAAGAGGAGCTTCGTAACTGTCCGTTCACTGTCGAGAACTTTACTGAATCCTTCACCGCACAGTCGTCATCACTGGTCCCGTCAAAACAATTCGGAATTATCATGTTATCACTTCAAGTTGCCGACTCAATTGACCAAAATTCCACTCGTAAACATGAAGGATTTCAAACTCCTCCAGAGCACCACAATTCTCAAACCTGTATCTCCGGCTCCGATGATCAGAGACCTGATACGGCTACAGCCGTGGATTTACCGGCAAATGTTTCCGCTGTTGAATACACTGCGGCAGATTACGGTGATGGTACGGAGGCTGAGGTGAGGGTTGATTTAGGGAAGGATAAGGACAATCTAGGGTTTTCAAAACCCCGAGAAATTACAGTAAATAGGTGTCATGGAGGTGACGGATCGGAAAGAATTGACGAAGTTGAGTATTCAGAGGGTGATATTGATGAACCGTTAAGGAAGAGAATTAGGATTTGTGAGAAGAACTTGGGTGGTATGCAGAGTTCAATTCCACAAATCGTGGTTGATATAGATGCTGAAATCACAGATTTAGAAGTTGAAGAAATTGTGCAAAATGAAGTAGTTGACAATAACAGAATAAAGAGAACTGTGGATTTTGCAGTAACAGAGTCTGAAGATGGTGAGAACCATGTTTTTCATGGAAAAAAACATGCGAATGGTATAAAGGAAAGCTGTACGGCTGGTGACGATGGACGCGTTAGGGGAAACCGTGAATTGCCATTATGGATGAAGGGAGGAGAAAAGAATGGGAAAGTGGAGGATGTTGGAAGGAAGGCAATGAAGGAGGGGCAGTTCAAAGACATTATACAAGTTACAATGTTGGTTTTTGGGAACAAGAATGGCGAAAACAAGGATGCAGACTTTTTTGAGACTGCTAAGAGGCGTGATATGTTTTTTCCTCGGCCTAGATGGTGGTCACCGGAGCTATTTTTTGATTGATTTCACTTCGGAAACCTACTATGATTGAAGAATGGACAGAGCCACTGTAGGTTGTCAATGGTGCTTTAAGGTTGACTTCACTAGCTAGTTAGGAAACTTATATATGATAATGATAGTGATCGTGCCAGCTCTGGACACCTCGGCTATTTCATCGGGTACTTGCCAACCCTGTTCTATATATATTTTATTCTAAACTACTGGCAACTGCTTTGGTTTTGACTGAAGTAAATTATGCTCTGAAACTGGCCAAATGTAAAGTATGGCCAACAGTTCCATAGAATCAAACCCCATATGTATAAAGAAATTTACTAAATATGTATAAATATTAAATTTCGTACCTACTCAAATGGTTAGACAATTCAATAACTTCCCGAAAAATCATAAAGTTCAAATCTTGTATCCGTCGTTGGCTGGTAGTTAATGATGTAAGACACATTATCACAACTCACAAGCTTCTAAGCAAATTTTAAATTGAGATACTTTGTTGCCTATTTGTTGGTGAATCTTCTTTTTTTCCCTAACATACAAATTTTACAACTCTGCTACCCAAACTACTAATGCGAAAGAAACAAACCATTGTGTGGTTCTCTACCTCCCAAGGTAGGAGTAAAGTCTGCATATGTTCTATTCTCTCCAGACCCCACATGTGGAATTACATTGAGTATGTTGTAAAGAAACCCTCATGTGGTTCTCTTGGGGTAAACCTCCTAGTCACCCTTCATGCCAATTACTGGCATACTTGGAAGGAGCAAGGAACTCAGTTCCCTCCTTTTTGAAATTTGAATTGCCTTGGAAGAAATAACTTTGTCATCAACAAAACCAACAGATAGAAAGGCTGTCCCCAATTTAAGTTGAAAAACTTTACTGCATACAAGTGCTGGACATTACCATCTTCCCCACATTTCCAGCTATATTATACAATGTCTGTCTATCTTTACAGAAAGAAAAAAAAGAGGGTACACAACCATATCCATCAGCTAAATCCAAAATTTTGTTTAGTATTAGCTCAAAGGGGAAACATAACAGCACAACATCCAACTCTTTCAGCAAATCACCACATGATTGGTGAGGAACATGCAGACACAATCATCTGGTTTGGCTGAAGTAGCTTCTAGATGCCCTATGAAAATGCAAACTGGGATACTACCACTAGGGACGTACAAGATGTGGATACACAGAGCTGCTACTGGTGCTTGCTTGTGCAGCAAAATTAGATGTTGGTCGGAGGAGTTCTGCCTGCGCAAAGGAGCTGTTGGATGGCACATCCAGTAGCACGTCCTGGTCATTTGCAACATGGAAAGAATCCAGCACAGGAGAACTATTAGAAGGCAAGGGAAATAGGCATTTCGGACTGAAGCAAGAGCTATTGTTGTCTACTAATTCCTTCTGCTCATAGCTACTTTTCATCACCACCCTCTTGGGGCTCTTCATTGCTTTCTTTGCACCTGAGGCGAAATGGTCTGCAAATTATTTCCATATGAATCGATCATATTGTCAAAGTGCATACAGAGCATAGAGTTACGGAATTTTTTGTTACTTAGAGAAAAGATCTAGTATATCCCCCACCCCCACCCCTACCCCAAGTCATATATGTGATAGACTAGACAATTGATGTATTATATAGAAACAATATTCCCACTTTTTTTTTCCTTTTTGGTGGCAGGTAACATAGCCAAACGTGAGAGGGCAATGATTTTCTACTGAATAAGTTGCAATTCTTACCTAGATATCGGTCTTGCCTGTTTACTACTGGGATGGAAGGTCCATAGGTATATAGTTTAAAAAAAGGGTGAGAGAAAGACAATTATCGAGATGAACTTTTTCTTTTCCCTATTTCCATCTTCCATTTCAATAGGTAATTTCTCTTAGCAATTATCCAGCGTGAACCAACCCCCTTCAAGACAGTAGGCCATGACACTGACCTTGTCTTACGAGCTATGTCACAAAATGTGATGTGTAAAATAACTAGTTAGAGGATTAGACACCCCATGCATTGCAATCTAGGACAGTAATAGACACAAGGATACCCTCCACATTCAAGATATTCTACCACATCTCATTGTCTATGATGCTCAATTACTATCCCATGTAACCCTATTCCTTTATCTGTTTCTTGTATATTACAATACCAGAAATAATGAATAAGCTAGAACCTTTATTGAGAATTGTTCAAACTTATTTAAGCCCTCATATTGTGCCATCTCTGCTTTGAGCACCCACACATGTAAATTCTATCTCCTCTCACAATCCTCAGGTAAATATTTGTTGTGGTTGAAACATAATTAAGCAAATAACAGTGTGCTCGAGCTCTCTCTAACAACTTCAACTTTTATATAAGATGGTCACACACTTCAACATGGTATGATGTTTGAGTCTCACCGTCACCCACTAAAAAAAGAACCCACAGCGGCTTGGTCCATTAAAAAGATCAAACCTCCACATGAGGGAGCGAGTTGAAAACATAAGTAAACAAAAATGTGCTTTCTCTTACAACTTAAGTTTTTAGATAGATGGCTTCCCACTTCAACGACTTCCAAGAGAACTAGTCAAGCAATTAAGAGGAATTTGTTGAATGCCATAACATTGTTAAGAAAACAAAAATAGAAAAAGAGAAGCACCAACCTTCATACTTTGGATGGTGCCCCTCCAGTGGCCTCCTCACATTTACTGAATGACCTGTCCCAATAGCATTGGGCCCTCCTGTAACTTCATAACCATTGGTACTACTTGTACATTTTGTGTCCTAACACAAACAAGATTAGCTTCAGTAGAATTGCACTATTTATTTAGAAAAAGTAGAATGTTCATAAAAGAAACAGAAGACCTAACCTTGAGAAGGTTATACTTTTCCACCCACTTTGACTTTGTTAAATAGCACAATATTAACCTCTTCAAGGTCCTAGAGTCTTCTATTTTCACCCCTGACAATGAGCTATCGAAAACACCTTCTGCAAGAAGTTTCTGGAAGGAAGACAAATTCTCCTCAAAATGAGAGCTCTCGAACATGTTTTTGAGACTGCAGATAGAGAAACAAGAGAAACACAATCAGAGCTTGACGAGGATGAAGAAGGAGGACGAAGAAGAGGAGGAAGAGGAAGAAAACTTCATTCTTGCCTCCCACTGATATTGATTTAGTTATTAATAGTTCAGTGGTGTATATGTTATAAAGGCTTCTGACAATTGAAAAGGATACAAATACAAAGTAAATTGTACAAACCTATCTGGGGGTGCAAAAGAATCAACAGGAGCTAAATATTTTAGTAGTTGCTTCTGTTCATCACTTGAGAAATGCCTCACGAACTCTTCATAATTAAGTACATCCTGAACCATATTATCATAATCATATAAATTCTGAAGCATTGCAACAGAGTATTGCTTGGATCCATATTGATAATAATTAACAGTTGACAACAGAGCCATAATCAAGTTGAAAATTTGTCAAATACATTCTGACTTGGAGAAGAAGCAAATCCTTGCGAAATGCAAGATATATTTCAATTCAAACATATTCAAATGATAATCAAAAGCAGAAAACCATTTTATATATACAGACGATAGCAAAATCCATGAACACAAGGAAATATTCTGGAATACGAAATGTATTTCAGATGCACAGACAAGTGTGCCTTGTAGGAAGTATTCCACTGTTATATTAGATGAAACAAAAAAAATATTCGTAATGAAATCAATAGGCTGCAACAGACCTTCAGGTCTATATGGCACAGTGGTGAAGTATGATGTCCAAGAATGTGCAATTTTTCAAGGTGATCCTTATCCCTGCATTTTAAATTAAAATCAGAGGATGGAAGCACACATCAAGGCAAAGAGAAGGGTTCTAAGCTCTTGGAATTATGGTAACTGATGCCACCACAAGCTGAATTATAGTATCTGATGCCACCACAAGCTTAGTGCACAAATAGTAATTGTAATGAAATACCATGTGGTGCAGAGCATGTGCTGGTCTGATTTATATATCTTCCTGATGCATTTTGATTCTTTTGTGGAGCCACATTACAACTTACATTAACAGGATATTCATGCATTTAAAACCTCATATCCATTTTCTTCCAGTCTAACACATGCAGCAGCACCATTATTTCTCAAGACATTTTTGCATGCTATCAAGATTAAAGAAGAAAGCACCTTTTAATCTGGTGTTGTTCCATTCCCTGACTATTAGGCTTCTTTGTTCTCTCCGTGCCCAGATTTGGTAAATTGACACCCCTATTAATATTTACAGGTGGGATAGACAATCGTGAATAAGCCTCATTTACATAATGTCGCTTGTTATTAACCGACAGGGAACTGGCTTCTGATTCTTCTTCTCTACCTATTGAGTTCGGATGTCGAATAAGCACACTTCCATGTCCAATCTCAACAGAGACCATAGGCTTGTCACTCTCAAAAAGTAAATCCTCTTCAGAAGATCCAGAGAAGTATGAAGATTGTTGTTCATGTAGGATGGTACACAGGTCTTTAGTGAGCTTTTCAACTGACGAATGCTTTGAACGACTTATGCAGGTTCTCTTCCTTGAAGGCACCATTGCTTCCCATTTGTTGGATTGGGCAGGGCCTGATAGCACAATTAAGGGGAAAATATTTCATGAAGCCATAAAATCACCCAATTATGCAAGAATTCAGTGAGCTTTGTCTTCAACTGCGAAGTGAAGGTTAGAATGAACAAGACAAATACAAAGTATAAACAAAGAACAGAAAAGAACAGGCGTGAGAATGTATAACATATGTGGTAGGGAAGAAGATATTATTCAAAGTACCTTCTGTGATTTGATTGAGAGAAGAAAAGAAAGGTCTAGATTTTACCACTAAGTCTTCACTAGAGAAGGTACTAACCCTGAGTGTAATATTGGTCATTCAATCAAAAGATGTGGAACAGAAACTATGATCATCACCAAAAATGACAGCCTCCAGAATATTTCAAGTAGCTCACAAGAAAAGATATACAGGAACATATCTACATCTTGATGAATCAATTAATTCAGTTCCAATATTGGTAATTCAATCAAGAGATGTAGAACAGAAACTATGAGTATCACCGGAAATGACAGCCTACAGAGTATTTCAAGTAGCTAACAAGAAAAGATATACAGGAACATATCTACATCTTGACGAATCAAATAATTCAGTTCCAATATTTTCACGCTTTTGTAGTTTATTAGCTCTGTTCCAATATCAAGTTTTTGTAGTTTGTTGGCTCTTTGGAAATAGAGCCAGCATTAATAAATTAATTACCTGTCAAATCACTTGCTTCAGTACTACCAAATTGTGCAGAGCTCTCAGTGTTTGAGATGGCGGATCCAGAACTTGACCTATTGCTTGTATCTTCATCAAAACCCCTAAGGAAACCCTGATAATAATCTGGAGGAGTTCTAACTACAGTATTATCATGATTTTGCTTTTGTTTCAGCACCTTTGCCGCTTTGTTCTTCAAAGACATGTTTTTGACCCTACACACCCTATAATCCTCTAGATCATCAGACTCTGGTCTTGCATGCAGAGGAGTATAATTTGCCAATGTTCCTTTTGTTCTCCACCGAGATCCACATGCATTGCACAATATTGGCTTTTCTGGAGGCCCATTACGCCAAAGTGGGGTGCCTGCAGCAATAAGTTGATGTTAAGAGTGTATTCTACGGAGATACGGAGGGAATGTGAATTTGATCACTTCTATTTTCTTAATCTTTTTCTTGGTTTTATCTTTTTCTCCATTAATTGGGGGAGGGGAGGGGGAGGGGGAGGGAGATTAAGAAGCAAACCGTTCTTGCATTTCTAGTTATGGAAGAGAAAAGAAGGATTTGTGTGAGAATTTCATTCAGGATTGCATTGTAAGCCCATGAACAATCCCAAGTGCAAACCTCTCCTTTGAATACAATTAACTCTATCAAAAACTTGAACTATTCTGATGTAAATGAGAGACTGAAAGTCTCTGTACAAAAATCCATAAACGTTGTAGTGGTCTAGCTACGAAGCAAAAGTTTGACTGGCAAAAGTGAGAACATCAAGGAGCAGGAAAACAAGATCATGGAATTGGAGAACAAAGGGCGAATCTAAGCAATAACAGGGAAAAGAAATTTATTTGCCTAACATCGCATGGAAATGAACACTAGAGCATGAAGTTTCCTTCTGAGAAAAGCAGAGAGTGGTATAGCTAGCTACAGCAATGCACCGTAATAGTCATTTAGTATGCAAATAAATGGAAAGATATACAAGGTCTCTTTTTCAAGTGGTTCAGTTGTAAAGGTAAAACTGATATTAGCAGCTGCTTCCGTGTAATTTTAGAAAGAGAGAACAACAGGATAAAGCACATAACTGATAATTGTTGTCAAGAGAAGTGAACTAAGGAAATTCTTCTTCATCATACAACAAGACAACCAAAGGTCCAAATTTTTATAGAACAACTAATCCAAGACTAGAACGCCATAAATAGGAGCAAAAAACTGGATTGAATTTGAACATCAAAAGTCACGGCATTGCGTGGACTTCTAAAGACATTTGCTTTGGGATATTATATTTACTAAAACAATGTGACATCAGTAAAAACTTTCTGTAAACCCAAGCCGAAGACATAGCTATAGGCAACCCAACCAGTTTCTCACCTCATCTTCCAAAACAGGTGTTACCTAGGTTGAGTGCAAGCTAAAAAAGTTTTTCCCAATGTCAACTACTACTTTAAGTAGCACCAGCAATGGAGGGGAAAGCCAAACTTACCAAGTCTTTTTTTAGACAAGCTGAACTATGAAGTTCCAAACGTGGTAGGTTATGCAGCAAAAGACGAGATAGGATTTCAAAAAGATATCACTTACAAAGTTACTACATTTGTGATGTGCTGCATCTGGGTAGAGCAAATGGATATATAATATTCATAGCCAATTACAACAAGTTATCGAGTAGTAGTTGATTGATTGATTTTGGTTGTTAAGAAAATATCATAAATTTGTTGATGCAAACATTTGTCAATGTGAGGCCACAATTCAATGTTAAAGACAACCCAAGGAGGATAAACACTGATTAACATATCAACTTGAAACCAATGAGCTCATTTTGTGAGGTAAAGAAACACAAGAGAACACTACAAGCCTTTGATCAGTGACCAGTGATGAAGAATATGCTACTGGCGCCTACTGCACCAGCGACTTGAATCCAATCTTTATATGAAAATATGAATGAGTAACAATCAAGCCACATATATGACTGAATGATCACCCTTCAATTATAAAGATCAGTAACATGAACTTTGAAAAGACCAGTCATCATCTGTAGGCATTTTTATGATGTATTAATGATTAGAGGAACTATAATGTCAAAGAGCAAGAATTTCATTGGCACGAAAAGTGACACCTGAGGAAATACATTTTTCACATTTAGAAAGGGAACAAGGAAAAGACGTACAGGACGAAAGTTTGGAAACATCCCCAAATTACATTGACCTATGAAAACGAAACGAAAGTTATGATGTGTTCATGATTAATGGATTCAAATTCACCTCCATAATTGCCAGTTCTCCTCTAGATTCTTAGCAAGTTTTGACCATATATATTTTCCGCAAAGGAGTTGGCGGATTGGCTAGTACACAACATAGTGATGAGGGATAAAGAATGTTGGCAATAAACAGAAACCATTCAGAATCAAATTTCAACTCAAAACCCAATAAACTAATCTAGAGATTTAAGTGAATACAACAACAACATACCCAATGAAATCCCACGAGTGAGCTCTAGGAAGGGTAGAACGCGCAGACCTTACCCCTACCTCATTGTGGTTAAGTGAATGTACAAGCAAAATAAACTCATACAACACATATCACTCATCAATTTTTATTAGTGAGTGATGTATTCCCTTATGAAGCAACCAACATATGGTCATCCAGTTCAATAATTGAACAACTAAACTAATCCAATAAAAGGAACAATTTTATAAGCTAAAAAGACTATTTTTTTCCTGAAGATTAATAAATTCATTAGAGAGATAAAATACATTGAATAACCAAGAACTCACTTGTAACACCACAATGATAGCAAGGTCCTTGCTTTCCCATCTGTTCAATTTCTTTTTGCCCCTTAATTCCAGAAAAATATAAAATTTCAAATCTTTTTTTATTTCCTTCAGAAAATTTCACAGTACTAATAAAATGAAATATCTATTAAATTTTCTTATCAGTATCTTATATATGGTATATATATGTTACTGGGTATCAAAGCTTTTCTACAATGGAAACACAAAAAACCCAAGAACATCAAGAACAGTCTGTATAACAAAAGTCCCAGAAAACCCACTGAAAAAAGGCAGTTATGAACAAGTAAAAAAGGGATTAAAGATGGGTTTTTTCTTTTCAGCTGAGAATTTGTACAATCCAATAAAGAAGAAAAATGGGTACTGAAATTTAAAGAAATTTTATGAACATTTTAGGAAAAAGGAAGGTGAAATGTGAACGGAAAATGGGGTTCTTGTTGTTTTTGTAAATATAATACTAGATGTTTTGGTTTCTTTTCTTTCTTTGGTGTTAAATCTTCTTGAAAAGTTCTAATCCCTCTTTATTTATTGGAAATAGAAATTAATTTTTTTTACTCTTTTTAATCTTTGAGTGAATAAACTTTATTGTTTTAGGTATGAAGAATATTACTGCTAATGTCCTTGTTGACTACAGGTTATTCTTGATAATACCCATTTAAAGTGTTAACATTGTTTTTGCTAAGATATTTTTAAGTTTATTTATAAGAAATTAAAAGGAATAGAAAAGTAATGGTAAGAAAACAAAAAAGAGGAGAAAGAAACAAAGGAGTTTGTTTGAACCCTTTTTATTAACCTTCTGTCTATATTGATTTGTGATAAGTAAGAACATCTATTCCGTTAATTTCAATTCATTTATCTTATTTTGACTTAGCATAAAAATTTAAAAAGTAAATAAAATTTTGAATTTTATGATTTTAAATATTTTATAAAAAATTAAAATTAAAAATTGTTTACCTTTTAAACAATTTTTTTAAAAAAAAGATAAATTAAAACAGAGTCTATATATTCCTATATGCCTTGTGATGACATGAGGTTGATTAGTTTAAGTTATCTTGCAGTAGTAGGTCTTTGGTGCAATTTGTGCTTTAGTTATTGGTTTTCACTCTTCACAATCACAGCCACATTTTGACCATTAGATCTCTCCTCCTATAGAGATTATATAATTATATATAGGGTCCCGCTCATTGGCATGCACTGACTAAGTTCTCATTTTTACTAGGTCTTCAATAAAGTGGTTGTCAACATTTATGGAGTTCGGAATCAAAATGGCAATAATTTTTTTTGAAAATTCTAAAAAGGTAACTCAATTAATTATAAAATCAAAAGAGCAACAATTTTTAACGCCGTATAAATCAAATTTTCTAAAACAAGACTCAAATTCCAATGAGCCTTACAAGGCTCAGCCCCCAATGAGCCTTGCAAGCTGTTATTTAAAAAAAGAAAAAAAATCTTACTCATAAACATGAATATTAAAAGTTAAATACATATATTACAAAGGATTTCTACGAGGACAATGAGCCTTGATGTGTCCCGTTTCCTTGCATATACTACACTTTCTTGACGTGCGAGCTGGAGCGATATCCATTTTATTCTTGCGTCGCCTTGTGCATTGATTAGTAGATGTTCGCAAATATTCAGTATTCGCAACCAAACTAAATGCGACAGGAGGCCAATAAATTTCATCCCCCACTGACGTAAAAGTAGCATTATAGGTTCGTTTGTAATACTTTGTGGTGTAGTATTTGCTCACATAAGTCTTTGGCTCGATACCACGAATACCACAAAATTTAATTGCATGAGAGAAAGGTATATGATAATTTACCCATTTGCCACAAGAACATTTGTTGGCATCTGCAAAAACTTTGTGAACATTTCCTCATTTGCCATTGTGTGCAAATGCGAGGATCTCAAATACAACTGAAGTAGTACTATAGTTCATCATTCCAGTATGTGCTTGAGCTTTTCTCCAATTTTCATTGAATCGTTTTTCCACACTAAGAGGCCAAGACTTATTTTGTTCAAGTAAAGCATTAGCAAGGGTGCTTCGTTCAACAAAACGATCAATTAAAGCTTTAACTGATATGCGAACCATAGTTGTGACTGGAAGCCCTCTTGCTTTCTTCAACACACCATTATACGACTCAGATACATTGGTTGTCAAGGAACCCCATCTATGACCGTTATCAAGGTACATAATCCATTTTTCCAAAGGAAGATCATTTAACCACTTAAAAGCTTCAGCGTTCAATGTTTTAATTTGTTGCATTCTTTGAACAAATTTTTTTTCTTGATTCTCCATTAAGACTGGGCGCCGGACCGGAACGGAATCACCGGACCGGAATGAACCGGTACCGGACCGAAACGGGATGGGTTGACCGGTTTGTTGACCGGTACCGGGATGAACCGGACCAGAATTACCGGTACGGATACACGGTTCCGTCCCGTCCCACTATATATCGGGATGGAACCGGAATGGACCGGAATGGAATGGGATGGGATAAACGGAACGACATATTAATTTAGTTATTTTAATTTTTTGAAATACAAAAAATATTAATGTTTTTTATTTTTCTAAGTTTAAATTAATAGTTTTGAAATTTATAATGTAGTTTTACTTAAGTTTATTTTAAAGATATTTTTTTTAATTTTTACTTATTAAGTTTGCAAGTTAAGTTTAATAAAGTTTTTTTTAAAAAAAATGTTTTTGAGCTTAGTTTTAAATATTTGAATCTTTTGAAGTATGCAAGTTAAGTTTAATAAAGTTTTTTTTAAAAAAAAAATGTTTTTGAGCTTAAGTTTTCAAGATTTGAATCTTTTGAAGTTTATTATTACTTATTAATATGTTATAGCTTATAAGTTATATTTATAACTTGTAATTTAAATAACTTAAGTTTGTAATTTTAAAAAATAAAATAAAAATAAGGATAAAATAATAACACTAAGTCACAAATTAAAAAATATCAATCCAATATTCCAATTTATTTAAATTTGTATTACAAATTACAATTTACAACTATTAGTAGAGTGCATAGTTTACGCAGCCACCTTCTAGGAAGGGTTCTGTTTCAACTAAGCCTCGAATGTAATACTAATAGTTGTATAGTCCCGTAAATTCTTTCTCTAACTCAGCTATAGATTGACCGTAATCAACTACTGGTCTTGGTAAAGCTCGTTGACGATCTTGAAGTTCCATGCCATCGTCACTACCACATCCAATGGTGGAATCTATGAAAAGTTCAAATTGACTATCTAACTTTGGAAGTCCTTGATTTCTCCGCTCAGCATTTATCCAATCTCTAAACAACACCAATATCTCCAAACTGTCTTCTGCTAACGAATATTTGTGGTCTCCAATTTGAAATCTTGCCGCGCAGAAAGCTGCCTTCGAAGCTACTGATGATCCTTGAATTGCAAGCACGTCCTTCACCATCCTACTAAGTTTTGGAAATTGAGTTCCACGAGCCCTCCACCAGTTCAATAGTTGAGGTATACCTTCATCGTTTGTAATATTATCTGAACCCTGTTCAAGATATTTAACAAATTCACATTTGTTAGAAGAGTCAAGACCAAGTTTATGTTTCACTCTACCATGGGCACCTACTTGAGGCATAGACATTTGAGGATTTTCAACATTATCTAAGGAACAATATTTATCATACATTTCTTTAGCAAGTAATTTTATACTATTTTGACATGTTACCAAATCAAGTTTTTCTTCTGGTTTAATATCTAAATTTTGATAAATACATTCAACTAAAGCTTTTGCACCATATTCTTTATATTCGGGGTTGAAAAGAATTGCAGTTAAATAAATTTGAGGGATATGAAAAAAATATTTCTTAAATTTTATAATCATAACTTCAATAGCACTGGTAAATAATTCATTTGTTTTATATTCAGAAAAGAGATATGAAATCTCACATATATGTATTAAAATTTAAGAAATAGTAGGATAATACATTCCAAAAAAAAATTTAGTAGCATCATAAAACGATTTCAAAAATATTCTAAGTTCATTTACTTCATCCTAATCACTATCATTAAGTTTAAATTCAGGATAAGCATTATGACTATTAAATTGCATAGTAATAGGCTATTTATATGTATAAGCAACTTCAAGCATTTCATAAAAGGAATTCCATCTAGTTTTTACATGCTTCGAAACTTTTCTAAACGAAAGTTTACATGCATTACAAAGCTCTTTAAATTGATTAATTCTACTACTACTATGCATATGAAAAATATAAAAACAAGCATTATCTACTTTATCACAACTATTTTCAAATAATTTCACACCGTGACTAACAACCAAATTTAATATTTGCGCAGCATATCTAACATGAAAAGCATATTTACTAATAGGACAAAGTCTAGGTTCAAGCATATTAATAGCATTTAAATTAGCAGAAGCATTATCTAAAGTAATACTAATGACTTTATCACAAAGATCGAAAAAATCTAAAATTTCCAACACAATAGTAGCAATATACATTCCAGTTTTTTTCTTTTGACAAATTTTATAACCAATAATTCTTTTTTGTAAATTTCAATTATAATCAGGCCAATGCGCAGTAACAATTAAATAATCAAAACCATTAGGACTACGACCCATATCAGTGGTTATAGAACCTCTACAATCCATTATTTCAAAATAGGCACGCAAATATTGACAATATTTTTCTTGAAATTCAAAAATATCTCTTTTTACCATGCTTCTTGATAAACCTTTAAAACTAGGATTATATGTATCACGAATATATGCAATAAAACCCGGATGTTCTCCAAAACTAAAAGGTAAACCACAAACAACAACCATTTTAGCAAAATTTTCACGATCACGATCCTTATTATAGGTTCGATGTGTAAGAGGACCACTTGGGTTCGAAGTATTTAATTGACCTTGAACCATAGTTGACCCTCTAGCCGATGTTTCAATGTTAGAGTTTTCACAAACATCTAGAGAAAATATATATGCAAACCACTCTTTACTATGATTTTTAATCAAATATTTTTTTAATCCCCCCGTTGAACCTCCACTCCCACCAGATGTATATTTAAAATGTTGTTTACAAATATTACATATACTAAAAGTTTTTTCTTCATTCAAATAACAAAATTTCCACACATGTGATTTTAAAGTACGTTGTACCTTGGTCTTACCTCTAGTTGGAACAATAGGGGGACGACTAGTTCCAACCGAAGGATTGTCCTCCTGAGGTGGAACTTCAGTACTATTGAGGTCGGGACTAGTCGGTGTATCATCTAAATCTTCTTCATCAATTTCTACTTCTTCATTTTCTTGATAATTACCATAATGTC